>VUQH01022491.1:0-21663 GCA_015106775.1 Etroplus canarensis | reverse complement strand
CGCTGGTTTGAGCGGGGAGTCAAGGAAGCCATATACGTGAAAAGGGAAAGACCGTCTCTGAATCGAGGAGGGGGCCTAAGGGTACATCTTTCGCCATCTTACAATGCGGTGATTGCAGCCATTCCCCAACTCTCTGTGGATGGTACTCATGGCCTTTGATCAGTGGGCCTCATCGGGGGTTGTTTGATCAATTGTCATAAGAATTTGCATTTTAATGGCTAAGGAACTGACCAGCCCATTGTCCCCCAGTGGTGATAGTTTCACTCAGTAGTGATAGTTTCAGTCATTATGCAAATGTACTGTTTATAAGGTTGGGGAAACCTGCAGTCAGTTGAGACTGAAGAAGTCACTTGGATGAGTGATGAAACGTTTCTCCCACGGAAAACCCTACGTCCAGATGAACAGAATCAACTTTTGAGGCTTTACGTACCTGGATGATTGAGCATGTATCAAGACGAAACATCACGATTATCACTTAAAACTACGCTATATGGACAAAAGTATTGGGCCACATGTCTCAATTATTAATGCAGGTGTTTCATTCAGTTCCACTGCCACAAGTGTGCAAACTCAAGAACTTAGCCATGCAGTCTGTCTTTACAAACATTTTTGTAGAATGGGTCGTTCTAAAGAGCTCGCTGAATTTGAACATGGTAATGTAACAAGTCAGTTTGTGATATTTCTTTCTTCCCAGTTATTCCACAATCAACTGTAAGCAGCATTATGGCAAAGTGGAAGCATTTAGGAACGGCAGTAACTCAGGCATTAATTAAGTGGCAGACCATGTGAAGTTACAGTCAGGTCGCTGAGCGCTGAGGTGCACAGTGTGTAAAAGTCACCAGTAGTCTCCTGATTCAATAACTACAGAGTTCCAAACTTCCTGTTTAATTAATATCAGCCAAAAAGCTATATGCTGGGAGCTTTATGGCATGAGTTTTCGTGGCCAAGCAGCTGAATGCAAGCCTTACATCACCAAGCGCAATACAAAGTGTCAAATAGAGTGGTATAAATGCCGCTGCTGTATTGTGGAGCATTAGAAACATGTTCTTTGAAGTGATGAATCACACTTTTCTATCCTGCAGTCTGAAGGATGAGTCTGGGTTTGTTGAATGGCAAGGAACATTAACTGTCTGACTACATGACTAAAATTAAGGTCCATAAATGGTATGGTTGGGTGAGTTTGGTTTGGAAGAACTTGACTGGCCCGCACAGAGCCCTGACCTCAAACCTATCAAACACCTTTGGGATGAACTAGAACAGAGACTGTGAGCCAGACCCTTTTGTCTGATATCACCGGCTGACCTCACGAATGCTCTTCTGGATGAATGGGAAAAAATTCCCACACACATTCCAAAGTCTTGTAGAAAGCATTCTCAGAAGGGTGGAACTGTTAGAGCTACAAAAGGGAGACCAACCATGGCTATGGATTTAGAATGGGACGTTATTAAAGCTTCTGTATGTGAAATGTGTAGGTGGCCCAATATTGTTGTCCACATGTATGTAGCACCAGGTGAAGCCAACAAGTTCAATGAAGGTACAATAAGCAATACAGAGACACAATAATACAATAAGATACAACAGACCTTTAGCATCTTCATCTTTCTCTTTACTTAAGTTTACTGGCTCTTAGATAGAAGCTGGAATCCTACAATTAGACTTTCATGTCTTCTACCTGGAAGGACGGGCATACAAAGTCAGAGAAGTGCTGATTTCCTTCAAATCACGACAATAACAGAAGCAATTTTCTTTTCGGTGGGAATTATCCTGACAGTTTAATTGGAATGCTGTTGCCAGATTTTTTTTAATTACACGAGCAAAAGGCAAAAAAAAATTACCTTCGAGAAACTGGAAAAGAAATGAAAAGGATCAATCAAAGCAACCAGTCATTAGCTGCGACGAGTATGACAGTGACTGTCACTGCAGATTGGTTGCCTTGGCAACAGGTCAGCTGTTGTACAAAGCTGCCTGCAGTTAGCGACCCCCCCGCCCCCCCAAACGCACACACATATTTGCCCAACAAGCATATGGTTAAAGGTTGCACAAGCATTATGGTGAGAGACGCAGCCAGCGACAGATGTGGCACAAGCAGGGCAGCGGAGATTACAAGTTGTCAAGACAACATTGCACGCGAATCTGTTATGATACGGATCATCATGTGTCACAGTACAAACTGCTCTCTGTCAACTGGCATCTGAGAGAAGACAAATGGAAAAAATCACACGATAAGAGGTAGAGGTTGATTTTCCAACAGCTGGAGCAAGCTAGCAGGAAACAGTTTTTACTCTAAAAGGCTATGAAGCTAACAAAATGAAAATTAAACATGCGCCTTTCATGTTCAAATCATGTTTTTGATACATTTTCTTTCATGTTAAGAAACCCCCCAGATATACTAGGACAGTCAGATCAGAAAATATCCATGCTGAAACTGTGTCACAAATACAACGAAGCTCCATGTGTTTGAAGTAACATGAAAACTGCGACACAGATCAAAAAGGAATTCCAGTGTAGTATTTCAGCCTATTTAGCAGGGCTTTGTCAAGTCTGTCGTGATCCCAGTACTACTACGGAAATGAACGGCGCACAGCAGTCCCTAGTGGGTTGTCAGAGTAATTGCTTATTTTTAACCAGTCCCTAGAGGACATCACAAAGTGAGTGGCAGAGAAGCTCGACTAAACCCTCCAAAACAGTAGCTCCACCTTCAGCCTTACATTTCCAGACAGCCGCCGCTGCCTGCCTGCTTGTCTTTGTTGCAAAGGTCAGAGCAACAGAATACAACCCGGCAGAGTGAACTTTATGTTTTACTTCAATACATGTGCCTCTGTAGTGTCAAAAGGCAATCACAGAAAACATAAAGTATATTAGAGTCACTGCCAGGGTATAACTGAGAATGATTGGCAATAAAATCTTTGCAATTTCATGTTTATGGCAGGGTTTTTCAGTATAATAAAACAAAAGTAGTGTAGAGCCTTATATGGAGAAACTAAAACTCAAAGATCCCCATGTGTACATTTGCTTATGAGTTCACTACCTAAAGAAAGAGGCAGGTTTACCAGTCTACCCCAGGAGAAAAGACTGTGTAGGTGTCAACTTTTACATATTCGAGTCTGAAAATAAACAGTTTTTTTATATGCTACTGCTCTTCATGATTACATGACATGGCCACACTTTTTAATACACTGTCTGTCATTACTGTAGAGATCTTCTGTAAGGGGGATTATAAAGAAAAGAGCATTGGTTGTGGTAGATGGTATCTATTTTTTTTATCTGCTGAGAAAAGACAATTTTCTCGAGTTGGAAAATTTTTTTCCTAAGAAAAAGGATGAAAAGGCAGGACCCGATTTCAATCCAAGTATTTCAAGTGTTTTGTTGCTTCAATAATCCGCAGAGAAGCAGAATAGCTTGCTTGGAGGGCATCTGAAAGACATTTCCTCTGATAAATATGAGTGTCCTCTGTAGCTAGTACTGCTTCTGTTCACTGCAATTTACAGTGTTATGCTATGATAATGGAATGCTGCATTCTGTGCACAATGCACCATTATTCCATGTCACTGTGCCTTCAAAATGCTTTTGAAGTACTGCACGATCAAGTTACCTTGACTTAACTAAATAAATTTGTGCATCTTACTCATTTATCTCTGCTTGTTCCTCAGTGTATCTCTGAATAGTTTGCCCTTCCAGGAATCACGTTAATGCAATAATGTAAGCATATTGTCCGTTTTTCCATTCATTCATCACATGTCCTGTGATCTTTGTGTACATTTATCTACACTACTAGATCATTTTCCAGCAGCATAAAGAACCCCCTTAAATATGCCACTTTCATCCTCTATCTCATGTCTCCACTGCATGTGCTTGAAGTGTTTCATTTGGGTTGGTGTGCAGAAAGATGAATGGGGTGGGGCAGCCGTACAGATGGATGTATGGGGTACTGTTGTGATGTACTGTAGGTGAGCGGGGAAGAGCAGCCAGTTGGCACAAAAGAGGAGGAGGAGATGACGAGTTAGACGTTAACAAGCTGTCGCTGCCAACACAACACAGCGCCCAGTGCAACAACAAAAACAACAGAGACACCCCCCTGACAAGGCTGATGCTATAAAGAGCAATCAATATGAATACAACTCTGTTCCACCCACAGAGGTTTGGTACACACTTCAGGTCAGGCTTAGACCAGTTGGAGGAAAATTAATGTGTTGAGATGAAGCACTGATGTCTGGGTATGAAAAATAAAGAGAACACCAAGGTACCAAAATCTGCAGTTCCTCAAATGGACACACAAGGGTGGATCCACAAGTGGGTCAATCCCAGTGGACTTTGATGTTAAAATGCCTAACTTAACAGCATTAAAAAGCATGTTTACAGCCTGACACAAAAACTTTGGATTTTAACTAACCTTTCTTATTCCCAGCACAGGTGTGAATTTTTTGTGTGTGGGTGACTGTTTGGTTAGTAGGTGCAACTTGTTTGTGGTTTTGGTGCCTTTTGGAACATTTTAATGAGATTATCCGACAAATAATATGGATTGTTGAGTGAACACCTAGTGTTTTATTATTACCTCTGTCAAGGAAGTTATGGTTTGTCTGTTTGACTACGTGCAACATAAATCAAAAGTTAAGATGAAAATTACATACTTTTTACATACTTTAAATATTTCAGGACAGGGTCATTTCAAGAAATTTGGTTCCAGTTCCATAAGTTACCACTATAATGTTTACATAAAAATGACATGATATATTGAAGTTTTCTCAGGACACAAGCAGAATTCAGGATCTCATTATCCAGAATGTTAAAATATAATAGGGTTCATAAGAGATTTATTACTGTGAATCATTAACCAATGCTACAAACTTGCAGCTTATATCAGATTATAGCTTATTCACTGGCGCATCAACATATTTGACATATATTTATTAGTTATAGAGCTAGACCTGAAAACTGCCATTACTGAAAGATAGTTTTTGAATAACTTCAGAACTAATAATGATACCTATATGATTCCAAGTGCTTGAAGTAGGCTTTCATGTTTAAGAAATCTCAATAGGGGGTAAAATTATTAGGACACTGTTGTTTTTAGGTATATTTGTATCACAGGGAGAATTCTTTGGCCTTGGTTCAAGTTTGCACCTTCTGAGTGCTTTCTAGTTATGTTAGTTAGTCAGCACTTAGCAGGTAATAGTATATTGTACCCACTCAGTCTACATGTGCATCTCTAAAAATAAGAATACTGTGAAGGCGTTCATTTTTGTCATAATTTAAAAAATGTGAACTTTTGTATATTTTATATATTCTATAGTATTTACGTGTAAAGTAAAATACTTCAAGCCTTTGTTGTTTCAATTTTGACAATTATAGTTTATGTTTAACGAAAACCAGAAATCGGTTATCTCAAATTATTAGAATATTGACTAAGATCAATAAAAAGAAGATTTAAAATACAGAAATGCCCAACTTCTGAAAAGTAAGCTCAAGCATACACTTGTTACTTGCTTGAGGCTCATTTACCATGAATTACTGCATCAGTGTAGCTTCAGCTTGTGACACTCATTGAAGTCGAGGTTGCTTTGATAGCAGCCTTCAGCTCATCAATATTTTTGGGTATGATGTTTCTCATCTTTCTCTTCACAATATTGCACAGATTCTCTGTGAGGTTCAGGTCAAGTGAGTTGGCTGGCCAATCAAACACAGAAATAACTTGGTCAACAAACCAGTAGTTTTGGCACTGTGGACAGGTGCTAAGTATCAAAGCTTGTCAACAGATCAAAGCATGAAGTGCTCTAAAATCTTCAGGTATATACAGTAGATGTATTAGCTCTAAACCAACCATCACCAACACCAGCAAATGACATTGCACCCCAAATTATTATAGACTGCAGAAACTTTAGACTGGACTTTAAAAGTCTTGGATTCTGTGCTTCTCCACTGTTCCTCCAGACTCCACGACCTTGATTTCTAAATAAAATGCAAAATTTACTTTCATCTTGAACAAGGACTTTGAACCACTGAGCAACAGCATGGTAGCATGGTGGCTTAGTGGTTAGCACTGTTGCCTCATAGCAAGAGGGTCCTGGGTTTAAACCCAGGTAGGGCACTTCTGTGTGGAGTTCACATGTTTTCCCTGTTTTTTGCTTTTCAGCAGTTACCTTCTGTGGCTTATCCTCCCTGTGGAGGGTGTTGGTCGTCACCTGGACATGAATATACTAGATTTCAAGCTTTTAGGAGCTATATAACATAATAATAAAAATTATTCCAAAAAATGACTTGAAATATTTTACTTTACATGTAATGAATATAGAATATATGAAACTAAAGATGAAAATGTTCACTGTATTCTCATTTTTTGAGATGCACTAGTATAAATAAAGCTTGCTAACCAAACTTGCTAGTGTTAGGGTCACTTAGGCTTTAGAAAATTAAAAAAGATAAAGCAAGGCTTTCAAAATGTTGAGTTCACAAATCAATAAATAATATCACCTTGACCTTTTCTGCCACCATGAAACAGGTGTTTTATAAAAGAATTTCTTTTTGCTTTAAATAACACTTTTAGTTAGTGAAAGTTACAGACAGAGCATAAAAGTTGACTGTGCCCTTCTAAACTAAACTCAGTGTCTCAGCACACTCCCAAATGGCTTACTGCAGCAAGACAAGGATTAGCTAATATTGCTGCCACAACTTCAAAACACTTTAACTCCAGCAGTCAAAATCGATCAAACCAAAACAGAGAACTTCAGATGTATTATGTTGCTTTTGCTTACTTCGTCTCTTTTAACTTTAGATAGCTTATCAGAAAATTAGATAAACATTTAACATTCAGTTTTCCTCTGTTGATTTAAATTTTCAGGAAATTCTTCTGAAGTAATAGCAAGAAATGTTTGATATGTATTTTGATTTCATTATTAAAATTATTATACCATTTGAAATCTCTTGATGATTCAGATTCTCTACCACAGCAATGCCGATAGTATATTTTTAGTATCTCATTGTATTGTATCATGCCATTAGTAGTTGCATTACTTGATACAGACATGCCAAAAACATCTACTTACTAAAACTCAAGAGCACCAAGTAACATTTACTCAAGTTAAAATGTCAGTTATGATGAGTCCCAAGACCAATCTGACTGAATGGTTTTCCTTCAATCTTAAGGCCTCATGCTGCCAATCACACCCACAGAAAAGCTGCCTCTCTGGACACACATACACCGGCTGGGTATTACAGTTTTGAAGCTAAAGCAGGACTCCTGCAGAAGCCTAATTCTTTAAGGGAGAATGCAGCACCATTTAATATGAAAAGAGACATCAAGAAATGTCTCTATTTTAGTGATTGTTTCACCCCTTTCTTCTTGCCACCTGCTGTCTGAATGAAGCTTGAATCTGACAATTGTTAAATGTTCTGCCCCAGAGCCCCAGAGCACTTGGCAGAGCAGCCCATGGCTAATCCAGTAAGCACTAGCACTGACTCACAACGAGCTGAGAGACAGAGAGAGAGATGGAAATTGACAGAGAGACAAAGGCTGCTATAGAGAGACAGTAAGAAAACCTAAGTATAGAGGTGGATGAAAGTTAGAGAGTCAAAAATGGGAATATAGAGACCAGCAGTAAGAGGCCAGTGAAGAGAGGAGTAACAGATGATTTTTAGGCGAGGGCTAAAAAGTAGGTGAAAAGTGAAAAAAGAGAGAGGAGAAGTAAGCTGGGATGAGGTGTAGACAGGGAAAGATGAAAAAATTTGAAGAAAGGAAGAAGCTGGCACTGGAGCTGCATAGGCAATGGATAAAGAGGGGGCAGAGAGCAGAAGCTGGGTTGTGGAAGGTGTCCTCCAAATCCATTTGTCACCCAGAGACTCATTAGCGTTTGTGAGTGGGCGTCTGGTTATAAATAGGCTTGGGAGCGTGTGGTTGACAGGAAGAAGTCTAGGATTTGACAGCAAGACATTAATCTCAACAGAGAAGTCCCAGAAGACGGACTGAGAGACAAACAGACGGATCTCCCAAAACAAAGCACACTATTTTATCAGTCAGCTGCTTCCACGAAAAGTCTTTCCTACCCAAGCCAGACACTTTTCTTAATTCATCCTACTGCTCTTATCTCATAGTATACATGAGAAAATAGCTATCATTGTTCCTGAAGTCTTGTGGTTTGTTCAGATGCAGCTTTGCTCACCTTAACCATGCTGCCTTGCTCTGTTTTGAGAGAAGAGGCTTTCTCCTGGTAGCCTTTCTAAACAAGCCATACTCATTCGGTCTTTTTTAATTGCAATGCCAGAATGCAGAGTCCTGTGAAAACTTTTTTTCATAAGAATTTTTGTGTTTTTGTGTGTGTGTGTGTGTGTGCATGTGTGTTAGTCAGGGATGCATCCATCTGTTTGGATCAGATATTGGTCTGACTCAAAAAGCTGAATCAGGTATCAGTGGCAATGGACCAGACTATTCACTTCAGTCCTATATTGTTCTGTGTTTGCACAGCATCTGCATCAGTGCACTGGTTACCAGCAGGAGAGCTAAGATTGCATGGAAGAAGCTAACACCAAAGGGTCTACAGTTTGGACGCATTTCAAGCCTGAGATGCCAACAGGTTTTCTTTTCTTTTTGTTTTTGTACGTTTGCAATAATTTTTTACTCAACTCTTTATGGTCTGTATTATACTGCAGCTGCAAAAACAAAAATAAGAATGAAATTATAGTTAGAACACACACACACAAAACAATTTAGGAAAAATTTTAATTCTACTTTCCACCATTCTGCAAATATCAACTCTGAATCACTTACTGCACTGAATGTTATCAAAGGTAAAATCAATGGACTATAGATAAATATTTAAGCAAAGACTCATCATTCCTCCTATATTTCACAGTTTGCTAAAGTGTATACACACTTTGGAACATCTACAGTAAGTCTAAGTTGCCATTTTCACCCAGTCTTGTTATCAGCTACGATGTGTCAGGGTAGTGCTTATAAATGTCACCTGTATATTTCTTGGCAGAAGCGTGAATGAAGACAAAGATATGTGGCAAGTGTGACTAAAAGAATTAGTAAGGATTCATTGGTCACTGAGCTTAAAAAAATCAGGGTATCTTACCAGCTTGGAATGTGATCCAAAGCAGAAAGGCTTCACAGTCTCCTGCTCATACAGTCTTGGCATATACACGAAAAAGATTTTTATTTTTTTTGATGCCATAAAGGGCACTTTTTTCTCTGATGTGGCAGGTTTTAACTCAAAACACAGCGTTCCTTCATTCTGTAATGCCATTCCTGCTTCTTTTTTGCCCTCATTTTCCCTTTTTTTGTCCAACTTCTGACTGTAGAGCTCTTTATGCTTCACTAGATGCTTTTGAGATATTTCTAGGTCCTGCTTAAAAGCTTGTCAGTCACTCGTGGCATGTTCTCCAAATTCTTTGTCTCTCTCAGGCTCGCTCTGCTCTTGTATGTATGTCTTCCCTACAGTCAAAAAATGCAATGCTGCCTTTAATTAGACAAAAAAAAATGGAACCACTCTTATCTTCGGTTGACATCCGGTTATATTCCGTTTTTGAACTGCTGTTCCTTTTACCCTCTGGCCAGTTGGAGCACATGTGTACAAATGTTACAATTTTTTTCTGTATGTAGATGGCACCTCTAGCTTTAGCACTGCCCTCATGTCCCCCCGCCCCAACCACCATCTCATCTCCTGTCCACCACACAAACAGTTTTCCAAAAAGCTAAGTCGGATCCCCTTCTCAGTATCTTTGGCACTGCTACAGTACACTGTGGCTGATCATCAAAACATAAAGCTGTAGCAGAGCCCTGGGAATGAATGAAGGAGGCTCAGAGCCACACTTCAGTCATGACCTAGTATAATTAGCAAACAAGCTGTTTCCAACCAAGTTGTAAGTGTCACAATTAATTTGGAAAACAAACATTATTTCCCATTTATTAAATGACAGTTATTAAAATAGTTTTGGCAGCTGCAACCATCATTACAATAGAATAATAAATATGGAGTTGGTAAATGTTTGTGATACGCTACATGGACAAAAGTATTGGGCCACATCTCTTAATCAATGAAATCAGGTGTTTCATTCAGTCCCTGTACTGAGGGTATATCATGCAGTCTGCCTTTACAACCATTTATGAAAGAATGGGTTGTTCTAAAGAGCTCACAGAATTTGAGTGTAGTACTGTAATAGGATTGCCAGAGTTGCAGCAAGTCAGTGAAATTTCTTCCTATCTAGATATTCCACCATCAGTTGCAAGTGGTATCATTGTAAAGTGTAAGTATTTAGAAACCACAGAAACTCCATATTAATGCCTATGGATTCAGAATGAGATGTCATAAAATTTCCTGTAGGTGTAATGTGTAGGTGCCCCAATACATTTGTCCATATAGTGTACCTTATACACAAATGTGAAAACACACTCTCCAGACAGCTCCCTCGCCTAAACCACACATGGTATTCCAGAGTAGTGTGAACACACCTGAAGCAGACAATTTTCTGTTGTGTAATGTGGATAACTGTTAAAAATCTTCCGACCTGATTATCCCAAGACTGTCTAAAAATGGACTATTGTGTTGACTTTTAGCAACAGGAGGCAGATATTTTCAATCATAAATCTCTACAAAATAAATCCACAGTTTAATAGTTGAGCATTTAGTAGGTAAAACATTAGATGTTTTTGTTCCTTTCGTTTTACCAGGTGGCCACAAACATGACTGACAGCACTAGAATGACCCTCAAGGAACACAAAGCGCCGTGCCAAGGCCAACAGTCCGCTCTTCTATGGTATTCTATTTGCCAACAAACACTCATAAATATATTTCTGGAGATAAATGGATAGGGTAAAATCATAAATTTTTGCTTACTGTAACACTCCTTGTGGTCCAGTGCCAAAAATTATTTGTGCTTTCTGAAGCTGACAGGACAGATGAAAGCAATGCTGAAATATGACACTGTGTCTTGTTTGTCAACTTCACAGCCAATTTTGATTGGGCGTAATGGTTGCTTTTTGAAAAGCAAAAATACATATGAAAACTGATGTCTGATGAATATCTGTGGTAATTACGGCAAAACTTTAATTCAATTTTATTTACTTATGTAAATCACAACAACAGTCACCTCAAGGTGCTTTAGACTGTAAGGTAAAGACATCATATTAGGTGCTTTTAACTCTTGATTCGATCCAAGCAATCCAGCGTACCTCAGTTTTAAAATTCCCCACAAGGTTAAAAAGTTACATGCACCTTTAACTTTGACCACTAGTGAAAAAAAGAATGTTTGAGATCCAACTACTGGGATGCTCACAGGCCCCGAAATTTAATGGGTTCTTCCTCTGCCCAAGTTCTACTCTTCCACAAACTTGCTAGTCTTTGCATAATCCTGCTCATAGGCAGACAGCAACAAAAAAATAATCTCCTTAGTAGAGGTCCAGAAAAATAACCATTTTTTCATAACTGTTGGATGTGTAATTGAGGAACTAATTGTACCTAATAGATCAATCCATTTTGAGTATATATTTTAGTTCTGCCACAATTATATTTTTAAAATATAATTAATTGATTTTTAAAGTAGATTTTCACACCTTTATTTGAGATTTTAAAGAGGAAAAGAAAATGGACAGGCTTGATGACGTTCACCCCACATCAATAATGTTTTGTGTATCATGTCTAGGTTGTAAAAAAAAACAACATAAAAATGTTTCTGTTTTTTTTTCCATTTGTCTATTAACAAATAGCGCTCCACCAATGTATTTTAAAGTCTGTGAAGAGCAGAGTATGTCTGGGGATTAGTGTGGTTTGATATAATTTTAAGGATGAAGGATGAAAGTCCTTCCTACTTTTCATTACATGGGCCATCACATTGGGATTAACAAATAATCTAGACTGTCATAATTCCCTGTTAAAGTAAGGTTAGTCTGTCTTTGAAGTCTCTCAGACACAGGAGATTCAGATTTATACATTTGTCTTGCACTTGTGTTTAGTAGCTTATAGAAAAAAATCCCTTATTGTATGGGTTCAATGACTCAAGGTTTTCCCGACAGAACTTTGAAAGTTTTGCTTCAAACTAGAGATGAGATGTGTCACCATGCTTTGTAACCAACCATAACCCCAAACTAGTTGAAGGTGGCCCATTTGTGTTTCATTAAATGACTGCAGTACAGTCATGTTACATAATCATTTAGACTTGACAATGGTCTTTACGTGATGTTGCATTATGTCAGTTACTATATTTAAAATGCATCTGGAATATATCCACATGGGGCAGTTGAGGTTAAATATTTTTCCTTTAATAAAACTGCCATTGTTGATATTCTAAACATAACCTGGACACTTGTGGTAAGAACACATCCCTACAGAGAGCTGCTACCAGAGGTCGACTGTTCATGTTGTGTCACTGTGACTGAAAATGAAAAAGAAAATATCTCAAAAAGAAAGATCACTTTGAGGGTAAGATGGGGCTCTCAGAAACACTGCCACATCCCTTCATCATCTTCTTTTTCTCTTGTCGCTTCACAAGCAATTTTACCCCTTACATCTCTCTCCTCTTCACCATGGTAGTGACAAACAGTGCGCTTCCGGAGTTTCAAGTGCTGTTTCAAGTGCCTGGGAAAAAAAGCCGAAGCAAAGCTGCATCTTTTAAAGTGAATCATAACAAATAGAAACTTCAGCTCAGGGTAGAGAGATGTTAGTGGATTTCAGCATGAGGTTTGTAGACTACAACTAAGTGATTCACTGTTGATGCCATTCATCAAGGATGCTTTACTGATTCCTGCTGCTGCACTATGAGGGTTTACTTGTTTTCTCCAATTTAAACACGAACTGTTTCTAAAAGGATTGGTGTAATGGCAGCTTTCCAAAAGTAAAACAAAATTTCACTTACTAGACCCCAACAAACAGCGGTTACACTAAAAATAGTCATGACAAACAATTGTTTAAGAAAGGGAATTATATCCTTTTCAGAGTTCAAAATATAAGCCAAATGCACAGAAAGAAGATTTGGAAAAGGCTTGTGCTATAACCCATATTCACACAGGTTAACATACTGTAATTGGGAACACTGTTTCACTGTGTTTGGCAGCATAAAAAGCCTAAAATTTTTTGGGAAGAGGTCATGTGAGACGGTTATTTTAAAACAATTTCCGCTGGGCCCAAAGCTTTTTCTATGGTGTTTGTATCAAGAGAATAAAGTTATAATAAGAATGAACAATATTAATGAACCTTGGCTTTTTAAATCCAAAAGAGCTATTAGCAAAACAGTTTGCTGAAAACCATCCTGTGCTGTGTTTGTTATACACTTGCACTTTTTTCCTGTGAAGCCTCTTCCTTTTAACAGATACAAATTACCATGTGTTAACTGTGAGAACCAGATGTTTTTTTAAATTCATGACTAATATTAATTATTTATTAAAGATTAAATAAAGATATTTTAGAAAGCTAAACAATATTTTTCTCTCTCACGCACACACCTACATACTGTCTGTGATCCTTCACATAACATAGATGTATCTTCCCGACAGAAATCCCAGCACACACAAATGTCAGCTGCCCACTTTTAATCTCCCACTTCCTATTGTCTAGCTGTCTTGAATCCTTTAAACTCATTTTATGAAGACGACACAGTGTAGGCGTTTTTGGAAGATGTGGAAGAGGGAAGTCGTTTATTCGGGGAGAGTTTGCCTCCTTTTAATCTCTGAAGCTTCTGCTTTGCAAGAAAGTGCACACCTCTTAGTGTGTGTGTGTGTGTGTGTGTATGTGTGTGTCTGTGTTTGTGTATTAGATGGCCTGACTTTATAAACCCTGCATCCTCCTGGCATTGATCCTAAATGCACACATAAGCATGCACACAGACACACATTAACTCACTATTAAGTGATGAGATCGAACTGAGGGCATGATGAATAAATAATGGTTTAAACCCTGGGGGTTCAGTTGACTAATTAACGGGGGGAAAAAAGAGTTGTTTCATGAAGCAACAATACAGAAGAGCAACAAAAGGCCAATTTGTAAATGAAGGATTACTGCTGCACAGGTCTCATACACTGACACATGCACACATGAAGTGTATGCACACTGCACACACATATTCTAATTTGTGTTTCAATGTGCTATAAGGAAGAGACAAAAAGAGGGGAGGAGAGGTGCTGGCCTCTATTGACTAAAACCCTGTGGGCTAATGAGAACTCAAACACGCAGGCACGCACAAAGACACCCACACATACACTCATTATTGTCATATCCTTGTATTGGACTTTGAAGGCAGCGCGCTAGCATCTCACCACAGTCCTTTTCAGCTGAAGCTATCATGAAGGGATATCTGTAGAGAAGTCGTAATCACCTCACAGTGTCCTTGACGCTCTGTGAGCTCCATGGTCACCCAACAAAAGTCTCTCACATGCTGTCACTGAGGTCATTAGGCTGATATAATTATGAAGAATAACTGGCCCAGCTGGCCCAGCTGTGCTGCTAACCTCATCCAACTAGTTTCCCCTAGATCATAGTGTTACTAAATATGAGAAGACAGTAGAGGGACAAAGAACGGAATATAATGTTGGAAAGGGAGTGGCTTTTATTTTGACATCTCCTTGGAAACAGACAAGTTCACTATTTAAGGGACTGTAGGAACCCTCATAGAGTCAGTAAATCCAAATCAGCTTCAACAGCAGCAAAAGAAAAGTTCTGGCAAAAAAAGGGCAAATATAAATCAGCACGGCAGCAGAAGATGCAGAAACAGAAATCAAACTACAGCTGACTGGATACAAATGACTTAAAAACTCCCAAAGGGTGCATGGGATGCAAAAGCACAGTTTGTGAAGAAGCTTGTCATGAATGAGGCAGCAGTGGCAGCAACAGCTCGCGTCCTAAAGGAGCCACCGAGCTCCACAGCCTTTGAACATAGAGAAGGCAGGCAAAGGCAGACAGCAGAGCTACGTGATTCTAATGACAACCAACCACAATCAAACAAATACACACTGTCACACACAACAAGAAAGTCCCTCAGTGATGCAAGTTATCAAGATTAAATATGCACATTCAAGCAAATCCAACACGTTAAAAACTCTACAGAGAAAGTGAGAAGAATCAGAATCAGAATCAGAATGAGGGGGAGATGGACAACAGACAAAAACGAGCAAGGACCAGGACACACAAACAGAGGAGAGGAGTGAGGGAACCACTCCGAGCGCCCACCTGAGCGTTTCCCAGCATTCTCCATCCGCGCTCCTCTTAGCTGTCTATCCCTCACTCTTTTTTACGTGTAGGTCACTCCATCCCTCCACCCATCTCCTCATTCATCCCCTGCTGTTGCTACCTCACTGGTACACTGGCTTAGGCAAAATGTTGTGTACCCCAAAATAAAAGAAAGAAAAAGAAATCACAGTGAGGGAAGGCAGGGAGGGACAAAAGGATTGTGAAAGAGTTGGGAGAAAGTAGGAGTACTGGAAGAAACACAGGGAGTGAGAAAGACACACACAAAGAAAGCAGGAGGGTGAGAGAGAGAAGTGAGGCTGCCAGTTCCAAACATCGTCTCTTTTCTCTCTGTCTGATTGTGTGTCCCTAGCTGTCTGTCTTGTTTGCTGCTCTCTCTCTCTCTCTCTCTCTCTCTCTCTCTCTCTCTCGCTCCATCTCCCACATTATGTCCATCTGAGTGGTCGTGCCAGGGCAGGAGGAGAAAACATGGCTCGCTCTGGCCCTAAAACACCTTGCAGACAGGCCACCGACTGCAGACCTGTGTACACTGGTTGTGAGCTTGAGGCCATAGACTGAGCAGGAGTATGTGTGTAAGTGTGTGTATGACTATACTGTCAGCTAGCCAGAGCCCCAGATTACCGATGCTCCACTGGCACGTCCCACTTCATCCTTCTCTTCTCGTCACCCCGGTAACACCTCCGCTCCCTGCCTGCTTCCCCCATCCTCCACTCATTACCCTCCCCTCCTCCCCTTTCACCTCCATCTGCCTCCACTTTTCTCTCCATTCCTCCTCCCTTTCTTTTTCTGCATAAACTGAGGAAGGACCTTTATATTTAATTTCATCCATCTCCAAAATCTTTACAAGCAGAGCCCAAAGGAGAAGTGAAGATCATCAATCTTTGCATCTTTATCTACTCTGATAAAAAGGGATTCATCAAAGTAGTGTATATGCACACACACGGTCCCCAGGGTGTATCCTTGCTCAGATACGGATAGCCAATCACAGGCTGGGAGGTGAGAGGAGCGGTGCATTAATTAACACCAGTGGGCCTGGGCTTAGTTCAACAAAGCTCAAAAATCACACCAACCAGAAATAGCTATAATGTTTGATTAACATGTTTGATCTGGTCAAGATCGGCACCTGAGAGACCTTCATAAAAAACAGGGAAAGGCCAAGGTGGCCCTCAGGGTGAAGACCACCTACAAAAAGCAAAGCAGGGAAACAATCTGTGCAATGACAACAAATCTGCTTTTTTATATTGCACAGTCTGAGTTTCTCATTAGGTTTACTAAACCCCGTGATACAGCTGAAATCAATGTAACAATTTTACATATTTATCAGTTATTTATCCATTTTTATTTCATTCTTTTTTAATTTAAAATATTTAAAATAAAGCTAATGATTGCAAACTCTCATAAAATACTCAAACTTATGATCAATTTGAACACCCTATAAACTGTATATAAAAGACGGGTGTCAGCACCTTGATGTCACCCCCTGGCTGGTGAACTCCTGTTGTTAAGACTTGAGCTGAGCATTTTTACCATTGCCACCTTGGTGCTGACATAACAATCAACAGGTTGTTATGACTGAGAATTCAAAAAGCAATGCACATTTGAAACAATAATAATATGTAATGTCAATCACAAGGTAAGAATGCATATTAGGTTTACTGTAATTTTTAACTCTAATGAGGACAGTAATTTACAAATTGCAAATCAAGTTGTATTCAGTAGGACTTGAAACTACCAATCAACCTACAAAGGGCCATTTCCCATACACTTCTATACAACTTCATTCTTTTTGCAACTTGACATGATGGCTTTCACCGACAAAGACAATTATTATCCCCCGGGCCAAGGCCAACCCCTCTGTGGGATAAACCGGATCAGATCCCAATGAACTCGAGACTCAAGCCTATGTGCCAAGAGGTCTGACTTTCCCTCATGATTACGCTACATTAATCTTAGTGCACTGAAAGCTGGAAAAAGAAAACAAAATCTGGGAGAAAATCCAGATTCACTTCTGGATCAGATTCAGGTTCATTTTATTTCAGTGTCTTCATGTGGACATGGGCTTTGTTTACTACTTGGTACCTATAAAAGTAGACACTAACACAGTTCCAACAGAGCCATTCACATTTGGTCCAGGAGTATGAAATTAAATAGCAACCTGCTCCTCTGGGGTTATATACCTAACAAGTATGATGAAGCTTCTCAAAATCTGTAATGAGTTATTGCTGTAATGTCAGAAGTCTGTACAGTGGACACGGATGCAGTGGCGATGTGACCAGGTCAAAAATATACATTTTTATAAAGTTTCCCCCCACTTGGCATTTACACATAATACAGTTTTAAGGCAGTTCCACATCAGCCTCACTTTTTAGACCTGGAAGTTTAATCCATCTTTCAAATACCATCTGTAGAGCATGACTTACTTAGCTTGCCTTTTCTTGTGTCCTGTATTTTACTGCCACCACTGTCAATAAGGGGAATATCTGAAGTATCAAAGAAAGCACTCCATGAAATTGGCATTTAAACCTGACTAAAATGACAAAGTATGTCACACCTCAGCTTAGTATTTTACATTTTTTAAGCACATATTGAAGTCGTTTGTGCTAACCACAATGCCACATTTCGACTCTGTCATTAAAAACACCTTTCAATAAATTGTGTGGGATTGTGAGACAAAGGCCCACTCACCATTATTACGGCACTGAACACCCAGAGATATCTTACCCTGTGCAGCACTACACCTGCTGAGTGATGCAAGGTTAACAATGACCACAAAGGGCTTGACAACTGCTGAACATACAGCTTTACTCCCCAGAGTTCACACACTAAGACACTTGCAGATGCTCACACACATTAAATTGTTTTCTGCATATCCGCTGTGCATACATACGCATTGTGTGGGACATGAGTTATAGTGTTCAGGCTGTCTGTGTTTGTGCCTGTATAAATGAGTGACAGGAGAAAAAAGTGTGGTGTTAAGCCAATGCAGAGAGCTAAAGCCTTGCAAGGACAAGTAAACAACAAGCAACAAAACAGGGTATCTGCTACCTTTGAAAAACAACCCTCTACCCACCAAGCAATTTAGCTCCAACAAATACATACAGATGAGATATTAATGGCTTACTGCATCCTCTTTGACCTTTTAATTATTCTGATTTGTGTACAGAGCAAGCGTGTCGTAATTGCATTAGCATCTCTGCAGGTTTACTTAATGTTCCAGTAGAGTGGGACTTGTGATTCAGCAAGCAGATAGGATAACACTCCCTTCTTTTCGTGTACACTAAATGATGAGTGTGTGCGTGACTGTGTGTGTGCATGCTTGTGTGATTGCAGTAAATCATCTGAGATTTATTAGCTCAGTTACCACTAGTCAAACCCTCTGACGTGCAATTATGCTCTATCAGCAAATAAATGATTTGGCCATTACAGACCATAATTGGTTATAGAACAAAGGGCACAAAATACTGTCCATCTCTTTCCCCGATGCTTAACATCTTGTCCTGTTTTTTTCTGCTTGTATTACTGGAAAACTCTACTTGCCCCCTGTTTGCCCCCTCTTCCTGTTCCCCACTTCCTCTTTTCCTTCCTCTGAGTATTTCCCAAGAGAGGACCCTGGCTCCTTCTCCTCTTTATCTTCTGGCGAGGCATCTGGAAAACCAGCTCTGTCTCCACCCCTCTCTATCACATTCAATCATCCTGATGCTTATTCAGTTCTCTGCCCTATCCACCATCCCTCCACCATCCCTGGCTCCCACCTCCTGTCCCACCCACCTTCCTCTTGGCTCTTCACCAAAGGATCGCTCATAACAATCCTGCATCTTTCTATTTCTATCATCTCTCTCCAATTGTTTCCTTCCTCACCATCTTGCTTCTGCGTGACATTGTTTCCTTTTACATTTCCTCTCTGTCTTAAAGAGTTTTTGTTCTAGACTTTGCTGTATCATCTGTAATGTATGAGTAGACTGTTGGAAGCTATGCAAACTCTCCTATAATGCTTTACTTCCATTATTCATTCTGGAGGCAAGTTTGAAGGTGACAACCATGTGTACAGAAGCATTCATGTGCTCAGGGTTGTCACTGTAGTTAAAGCTAAACTATACTCACTTTTCATCACTTAAGGACACTGAGTCTGAACCAGAGCCATTCAACCCTCATCCCTTTAAATTATTTTATGCTTGAATGATCTGATTTAGAGGAAGTTCCGTAACAGTTTCCTTATCAAATTGTTTGTTCACTCCCAGAAAAGCAGTATGTCCTTTTTTAATGTAGGAAGGAAAAATTTGCAAGAGTGCAGGTAAAGCCTGAACTACATGAGTACTATGGTCTTTAAGTCATAATGCAGTGGAAGTTAGATTTTAATGTGATCCAATGACATAAGAATGGGCACAACATAGCTATACAGCTATATGAAATAGCAGCTGTAGAGAGATAAAGACCTAAGAAGAACAATGTAAACAGTAACAACCAGCAACAGTGATAAAATACACTTAGGAATAGCTATAGGGACTCAAATGTCAAATATGCATTTACCGTAAACTGAAATGGATGAACATCAAGTGCAAAATCAAATTCAACACACTACCTGAATATAAACATGTTTTATTTCACTGAAACCTGGTTGTCTGAAGATATTACTCTGAAAAATCAGTCATATTCAAATGATGAATAGGCAACCAAGTTTAAAGTTCATGAAACCAGCTGCTCACAGCCTTATGGAATTGTGACTGTGTTGTTACAACTTCACTATCTAGTCCATACAATTAACTGTGATTCTTTCCTGTTCTCTTGGCTGTGAGGCCAACCTTGCAGCTGAAAGCATTGCAGACAGCTACAGCACCACCTTTAGAACAGTATGTCTTTCTGCTGCAGCATCACTTTGCTCAACCAACAGCTGGAGCAGAACACTATAGTCACATCAGCATAAGTATATGCACCACTTTGCTCCTGGTTGCTTAGAACATTATATGAGATTACTGCTGCCAAATAGCCATCCAGATCTGTGATAATGATTCTGTGAAAATACTAAGAGAGTGTATTGAGCTCACTGACAAGGTGATATCCTCCCAGAGAAGTGAGGGAGACTTGAAGATACTCAATAACTCCATCTGCCTGCACATGTCATTCCAACTAAACAGGTCAGACTGTAACCTAATAACAAGCCCAGATAGCTGAAACACTGTCCGAACCCCAAAATAGCGGAAAAAAATGTCAGTGAACTGAAAAGGGAACTGAAGCATATAACCAAGCCAAGCACTGACAGAAAAATAAGATGGAGGAGAGCTTCAAGTGTTGCAGGGTCTTAACACCAGATCTCAGAAACCATCCCAAAAGTGATGCTCAGACCCTGGAGTCTTCACGGAGCTAAACACAGTCTATGCCAAGTTCAACAGAACTGACTCCACAAAGGACTGGACTGCAATCAGCACAAGCTGCACCGTTGCACCAATCGGTTTCAGTAGTGAATGTAGATGTAGTGAATAGCAACCTCAATCTTCAAACTCAGATCAATTCATGGGGCCCACCAGACAGTAGATGTAGGTGGACAACAAGATCCTATAATTCCAGGAGAGCTTCCTGGAACCAACAAGGTGTGTTACAGGGCATCTCACACCCCACACCCTCTCTTTGGACCTAAGGCACTAAGGCTGAAGGACCAGGTGAAAAAACAGGTTAAACTGTCCTTCAGGGTTACTCATCAAATCAGCACTCTAACAATCAACTCTGATCCTGGTACAACTCCCTCAAAGTGAAAAACAAGAAAAATCTCACAAGAATCACCAAGCAAGTAGCAACATCAGCACCACTCAAGCCAACTCTCAGACCTTCATAGTCACACAGGAAAAAAGTAGTCTTCAGTCTTCATCAGTGAGCACCCTCCAAACCACTCCACCATTCTTTTCAGCTATTTTCATCAGGCAGCACCTCTGACCAAAATAACTTCAAAACTCTATTCACCCAACTACAAGAGCAATTTTCATACTGCTTGTCTGCTTGTGTGTGTGTTTACATATCTTGTTTGGCCTGAATTTCAGAGATTTGAAATTAAAAGGATTAATGTTTAGTAAGCTTTTACTGCACTTCCAATAAGCAAACACGTAATCCAGAATTTAAGCCAGATTTTTCACACATAGTGAAACAGCCAGACTTATAGGGTGAAAGAGAGACTAGAGGAGAAGACAAAAAGTCAGTTTCAGAAAAATCCAGCAGAGACTCTGGGTTGAAATGACACAAATGCACAATTATTTATGAGCCAGGTGGAAGTTCATAAGCATTACTGTCAATCCATCCGTCCGCAGGACACAAAACATGCAAGTCAAATGTTATGAAACCATAAATGCATTGGAAACACCTTTTTCAGGTGTAATCTAGTCTTATGGTACTGTGCATGGTACAGGATCCCCAGCTGAACTCAGACACCAAGTCTGGGCCACAGTACCTGAAGACCTCTCCCCCTGCTGTGAATTGTGCAGATACTAAGATCACCCCCCAGCTGTGAAGG
>VUQH01022488.1:0-10461 GCA_015106775.1 Etroplus canarensis | reverse complement strand
GTGATTCGTGACAGAAGGATAGCAGCAAGAGTAAAAGGGAAGGTTTATCAGATGGAAGTGAGACCTGCTATGATGTATGGTTTGGAGACGGTGGCACTGACAAAAAGACAGGAAGCAGAGCTGGAGGTGGCAGAACTGAAGATGTTGAGATTTTCCCTGGGAGTGACCAGGATGGACAGGATTAGAACTGAGTACATCAGCGGGACAGCTCATGTTGAGAAGCTCGGAGACAAAGTCAGAGAGGCAAGGCTGAGATGGTTTGGACATGTTCAGAGGAGGGATAGTGGATATATTGGACAAAGGATGTTGAAGATGGAGCTGCCAGGCAGGAGGAGAAGAGGAAGACCACAGAGAAGATTCATGGATGTAGTGAAGGAGGACATGCAGAGGGTTGGTGTGAGGGAAGAGGATGAAAGGGATAGGATGAGATGGAGGCAGATGATCCGCTGTGGCGACCCCTAATGGGAGCAGCCGGAAGAAGAAGAAGAAGAAGAAGAAGAAGAAGAAGAAGAAGAAGAGTTGGATACAAAATGAATGAACCAACCTGCCAAGATTCCACTAGTGACCCCAGGGATACCCTGGATCTGAGTCACATTGTTGTTAGCAAAGTATTTGTCACAGGTAGCGTTGAGGAATGGTGAATCACAGAACATCTGCCACAGCTGGGTGGTGACTGTCCCATTAGCTGTCTCAATGGTCTTGGCACAAACATCAAAGGTCTTCCACACCAAAGTACGGTTACCCAAAACACACACCCTGGAGGAAAGAAAAGCAGAAAATATCTGTTGAGACTTCGCTGGAGTGACTTTTCAGCAAGTGTGTATTTGGTGTACACCATTTGTGCAGATTTTTTTCTTTAAATGTATTTGATAGTTAATTAGGTAATTTTTGGTGCAACAATTGTACATATGTAAATAATGATAAGCAATTAAAATGAAACAGTGAAGCACTTAGTTAAAGAATGTCTAGTTTTTTAATTTCAAACTGTATTCTAACATGAGAGTATCTTTCTGAAAAACACAGATTTACAAATAGGTTACATATAAATGCTGATCCATCGTGATAATTATGACATATATTTCAGAGTGAAGTGATAAGAACTTTTAGAAGTTAGAAGTTTTAAAAGGACATGCACGTGCCTTTGTAGAACCGGGTGACATGTTCTACAAATCTAGCATGTGTTTATGTGCTGGTTTTCCTTCATCATCTTAGGTCACATTAGTTAAAGTGCACTTAGGTGTTAGTCTGGTTTGTTCTTCATCTTATGTTATGCTGGATTATCTTGGTTGCGACTGCTTACGGGAATATAGGTGGATCAACGGCAGTCTTGATGACCCCGGCGTAGACGGCCAGGATGGAGAGAATGACGCAGGCCAGAAACACCAATGCCAGCTTGTTAACGTACTTCACACCAACAAACACCACCGTGGCCATGGAGGTCAACAGGATGGTCCCATACACACGCATGTTATTAAGCAGGGCAGCCTCCGCCTCAGCACCCTCCAGGCCTTCCAGGGGAAAGATGGCTGCTTTGGGCACTATGTAGATCTGAAGCAAAGGAGTTTAATTTTTATACCTTCTTGTATCCAGGGAAAGCAGCAGCACTTTTGTCATAAAAAATCCATAGAATATCATTGTTGCTCAAGGGCATCTTGGTGGTAGTTGTTTAGGGAGTGCCTGTGCTACTCATCCACTTTCACTCCTCACTTTCCGTGGCCTGTCTGGGGATTTAAACTGGCAGTTTTCGGGCTGCAAACCTACTCCTCTACCTGACTCTTTACTGCTGAATGTAATGAATTTCACCCTGGGTAAAAAGAAAAAAAGTGAATATAATAAAAGGTGAGAAAGGCAGTGAGGGATAAGGTGAGTAAAGAGGACAACTCTGTGAAGTGTGAAAATATGTAATACTCACATTAACAGTCCTCTACTAGAGCTCGAAGCGCCAACGCATACTACTGGCTGCTATTTTAATTCTTCTTAATTAAACAACTCAAGCATGGCATTAATATTAAAAATTAACTGCCATTATTACACTTTTACTACGGGTCAATCTAAGAATAGTCAGTAGATAGATGGTAAACCCCTAATTAGCCCGTCACTATCTGTCATCAGCTTTAGATGATTCATTGCAAGGCTGTTACATAAGCATGGAAATTTCTGTCTTTTTCTCAGTCTGAACAGTTTTATCACTATAAAGAGCAACGAGAGAACAAGCAGGAAGTTGTGGCTTCGGTCATTTGGCTGAAGAAGCTGAGCTGATGCTAAGAACAGCATATCACTAGGCAAACAAATATCCTCTTCACTGTGAACTCTTCATGCTTCCTAAAATAGCAGCATCGGTTTGTGTTCCTGGCTTGGGTGGAAGGATGAAACATATTCAAATCAGTCTTCACCACATCCACTCCTTACAATTCTGCAGGGATTGTCATTTTACAATAGAAACTAAGCCAGCTTTGACCCAGAAGACAGAATTAACCTCCAGGCATGATCAAACTCTGCATATCTATTAGAGGCATTCAGATTAATAATACTAATATTAATACTAATACTAATACTACTCATAATAATAATCATTTAAAAACAACTGTTGATAACAGTGGACCTGTGATGAGAGCTATTTCAAGGAACAGGCCTGTTACTCCACTGGTGTCTTGATCTCTTGCTAATGCAGTATTTGCATAATTACCAAATATTCCATGCAACATGGAGGGACTGCAGTGGAAGAAGTGTGGAATGAAAGGCAGAGGAGGAGCAAGAGAAACCAGGAGGAGAGGAATGAAAGATTAAGATGAAAGATCTCACCATTTCAAAAACTAATCAGAATTCACATTGAAGAACACACACTGTGAGAAAAAATAGCTTCAAAGCAAAGTGAGGATGAAAATCAACTGAAGGAGAAGAACATAGTGCAAATGCTCTGTTTCATATTTGCTAGAAGCATAGCATTTTTCCCCGCTTTGCACTGACGGTATGGATTACAGGAATGTCAGAAGCTTCATTGATGCAGTTCTGATCAGTTAGATAAAATAACAAATTTCAGCTGTGCATAAATTTGGTATTTTATGCTTGCCTTTTTTTTCTTTTTTGCATGGTCTACACTGGTTCCAGACTTCTTGTGCTCTTTAACAGTTGTTTTCCTATTTAGAAAAATTGAGTCAATCAGAGCTTTGCAGGCAGGATTAAAAATGAGAGGATCATCTTCCTTCTGCTGAATGACAAAAATAGTAACAAGTGTGGATAAGATTAACAAGAAATGCAGGTCATTGTGGCTACAAGAAAAATTATTTCATCAACAAAATTCTATGATTTAAAGTAGACATACTATTCTTTTGTGAATGCTCATATCAGACATGGCTAAAGTTTCCCACAATGAGGTCAGCGTATGTACAAGTAATCCCGGAGGGCCACAAGCTCTAAATGCTCAGTTTTTGACAGTTTTTTTTATAATTTTGCCACTATATGTCATCTCAGGGACAGAGTCCAGGCTGTGAGCAGAGCACCCTCAGGGAAGGGGGAAGCTACAATGTCTTGTTTCACACAGTGGATAAATTGAGGTGCTGCACCAGGCCCAGTGTATAACAAATAAATATTTTTTAAACTGTGAATCATGCAAAGCTGCTCTGGTGGAGTCCAAGACTAAAAATATTAGGCTGGAAATGAACATATCAGGACTCCTTTAAAGGAGAAATTAGACATTTGGAGAAATACACTTATGATAGAGTTAGATAAGAAAACTGACACGAGCTGCACCAAACAGACTATGTAAGCTTAATACGATGATCAGAAAAAGGCCAGAGCAACATGGAAGAAACCTCTTTAATATATTACCACCATAATCTAATCAAAGGGGTAATACTCTGTAGCACAATGACATCTATTTCCTTTCAGAGTTGTGGCCCTGACAGTTTTATCACTTTGACAACATTGCCAGTGTGATGCTGGAGTGTTCACTGCAGGGTACAAGAGGCTGTGATGTGAGAGTTCTTCCCCACTCACCTGGCAATCCACATAATTTTTTTTTAGGTCCTTGCAATCTATCAACACCATAAACAACTAAGCTTGAAATGGATGTCATTTAAAATAAACAGGATATTAGAGGGTTTTCTCTTTCACTTACATAAATATGAACCCCATCAAAACAAAACCATGGTAGCTGTACCAACATTTTCACAAAATATTTAACCAGAATCAGTTTAAGAATAAATACAGGGTTAAAAATGGGCAATCAACCTGAGGAATGCATCATTTAATGAACTGATTCATTAAATGATGCATCTCAAATTTCATTGATTGGATGAGACATGCTGGGGGGAGTGAAATCATAAATTGTCCTTCCACACTCTGGGCTGGCTGTTTGAAAAACACAAAAGCTGTTTTCAAATATGCACTGCAACTCTTCTCTAAACATTAACCTACATAGGTGCGGCATAATATATGCCTGGATATTAAATGGTCTGTAATTCTGGCAGCTCCTTTGTACATGTGATGTTCAGTAGTATCTACAGTATGAGCAAATAGTACAGCAATAGGATTCACAGCAAACAAATGGGTGTCATGTGTTCTGCCTTTTTAAAAAAAAAATTCAATTATTGAACAAATTATTGGACAAGCATGCACAACTGATGGTGTAAGTGATGATGTCCAGCAAGAATGCAAGTTTTTAATTCATGGCTATAGTTTTAATAAGGTAAGCATTTAAAAAATTATTGTGTATGTCATAAAAGTGCAGGTATATAAAGCAAAGCTTCAGCCTACACCTTTTCAGTCAGTATTTTGTATTCTTTATGTTTAATTCACTTTTTTTATGTTGTTTATTTTAATGATGCTGATGTTTTGAAAAACGGCAAATACTGAAAGAAGCAAAACACAACATTTGTTTAAATTTTACAGGATGGCTTTTCCAGGCTTTTATTGTTAGTGTCGATGTACAGACTGTCTGAAGCAGTTCTAAATTCTTTCACAGTGCACAAACTACATCTGGGAAGAAAATAAAACTTTGGCAGGCAAATATTTTCTTGAGTGCCTGCCCTGATTCTCTTTACATTTTTTGAGTTAATGGCTTCATGATTACATCTGACTGTTAATATCATCACTGGCAAAAAATGAAATAAAAAAGGTAAAACTTTAAACGAGACACTGATGATGACAGTATCAGAATAAGAGAGAACTGGACACAAACAGAGGATATTTCTTACCAAGAGGAGCTCAATGGCTCCCAAGATGTACATGGCTCCAGCAAAGGTGGTTCCCAGGTAAAAACAGATACCCACCGCTCCTCCGAACTCAGGGCCCAGAGAACGGGATATCATGTAGTAGGAGCCTCCAGCTACATAAACACATACATACAACCAAATACTCATTTATACATTTTTTCACATACACAAACAAAAACTAAGTCACACTTTGAATTAGTCACTCTAGTTTTGACAACCCAGCCACAGGAGCCCACAAGCCAAGTGTACTCCTAGTGCTGGTTCCAAGCTCGGGTAAATAGGAGGGTTGAATCATGAAGGGCATCCGGTGTAAAATCTTTTCTAAATCAAATATGCAGATTCAAAATGAGCCGCTGTGGTGACCCCTAATGGGAGCAGCCGAAAGAATAATAATAATAATAATACTATTTAATTAGTTTTGATATTAGTATGTAACCCTTTTGAGTATGCAGAAAAAAAACTGTTACACAAACATTTTACGCACTTAAATTAAAAAAAATGAAAACAAAAATATAAGAAGTGTTTAAAATACATAAATGTCTTTCAGTTTTACTTGAAAAGGGAAAAGACTGTAATTTTTATACTACACGGAAGGACAGATAATTATTAATCAGTTCTGTAATGCTGCTTCTGTTTTGTAATGCTGCCTTCTGATAGTTGTAACTTTGCTGTAACTGTGCTGAATCTGCTACAAAACGCTTTCTTATTATTGTGTCTTATCACATGGCTGGTATATTTGTGTATAACAGCGTGCAAATAAATTAACTGAACATAAATAAATAGACCTTAATCAGCACTTTGGAGAAGCATAAAGGCTGGGACCAGTTGTAACAGAGACAGTTATAATTGGCATACAGTTACACACTTCTCTACAAGCCTGTAATTTGCTCTGACCCCTGCTGTATGCACACCAACTGGTAAGACGCAGGCCATCATTACTATATAAAGTCACTTTATAAAATGTAGCTACACTGCATGTGTACATTCATGTGTCTGCATACAGATACAAACATGCCAATACAGATCTTCGTGACAGGCATTTGGCTGATACTTTATTTTGTGTAAATAATCTTGCATGACAAGAAGTTAAAGTGCGCAAGATCCCAGACTAAAGCTTTTAATGTTTCTGGCGATATCAAGCTGCGCTGGGTGTACTGTGCCAAAAGCAATCATCGAAAAGAGAAATTTAGAAGTGGACAGACTCAAACAGCGATGACTGTATGGTGCCAGCGTCTGCTCACCCACCTGGCACTACTCCATTGGTAGCGATGGCACTCATCGAGATGGCAGTCAGCATGGTCTACACAGAGAAGGAAAGAGAAGCAGGAAAACAAGAAATTAAATCAAATTTACCAAATTATGCACAAGAAGAATTGATTGCACAGTTTTTGATCTTTTCAACCCTTGGGGTAGGGAGGGGGGAGATTGGATGCAGCTAATAATGCCTAGAACTTGCCTGGTATGCCTTCAACTTAAAACTGACCCCTATCAAATCTTCTGCCCACCATAGGTATTAACCACACAAAGTTTGAAAAAGATCCATCAAACAAGTCAGCTCTGCAGGGGTACATTTTTTGACCTTTGCTATTCGGCTTTAATTTCTTTCACCCATCACACTTAATATTGTAGCCACACAAATTTTGATAAACATCTTACAACTGAGTCAGCTCCTACAGAAATTATATTTATACTGAAGTTGTATTTTGTCTTGACCATTGACATTTCTTTTGCCTATTACAGTGATTAACCTTTCAAATAATGGTGAGGATCCAGCAGCCCAGTCTGCTTCTACGATGGCAACAAGAATTTCATTAATGACTCTATGTGACCTGATAAATGTTATCAGATCTTCTACCCATCATAGGTATTAATCACACAAAGGTTGGTAAAGATCCAGCAAACAAGTCTGTTCCTGTAGTGGTAACAAGATTTGTAATGGATGGATAGACAACCTGAAAACATAATACCGCTGCAGCAGAGGCACAATGAAGCTAATAACCCAAATCTCAATCATAAAATAAAAGAAACAAAACTAGGCCCCACAATATATAAGCAGCTTTGTGAGATAGACCCAACCAATATGAAGATATTTCACTAAAACCATAAACATCACAGTGGTGCAGGAGGGAAAGTCAGTGGCCAACCCTGATCCATAAAGTCATTAGGTTTCACCCTCTCGGGATCATGGATATCAGAACAAAATTTCATGGCAGTCCATCTAGTTGTTAATGAGGCATTTCTGTCTAGACCAAAGAACAGGCTTGTTCTTGCATAGAGGAATTTTTAGCACATCCCATGAGGCTTTAGCCAGAACCAAAGGAAATCACCAGCAATATGACAAAAGGATTTTTATCTAGTTCTATTACTTGGAAGGTATTCATTCAAACACTACATACATTTTGTAAATAAAATGGCCAGAAAAAAACAAACAAACAAAAAACCTATAAGAATGCACATATTTCAATTAAATATTTGAACAGAGACTCACTGGTGCTACTGTATGTGGGCCAATCATGCTTATGTGTATAATTACCTCCCAAGGCCGTTTCTGAAACAGAAAAACCCTAAAGAATTGGACTCACTGACATTGCCTTTCCTAGAGCCACTGGCATGGCTAAAAAAACATATACTCCTTAAATTAAACATCCTACTCTATTTAAAAATCACATTTTATCAGACTTTTAGAAGCAAACTGCTGATATTATTATTTCCCCCAGGTAATGTCCTTCCTAACAGCATCAAGCCTGTGCTATGTAACAAATCTTCCCATCATAGAGTTAAAGCAGGGACAACCACACTAAATGCTAAAGCCGCCTTCTCGTTGATTAGATAAATAATAATGCCACGGGGCCTGTCAACAGCTGTCAGAGCACATTCAGACAACCAATGACAACTCTAATGTAACTCTGTTGAGTGGGAGAAAAACAGCATGAGATATGTAAGGGGATGCTAAAGTGGAGCTCACAGTTTCCTCAACACAAAGCGTGAGCCCTGACTGCCCTGAAGAGGACAAGAGGGAAAGATGTATTCAGTGAGTGGAAGAATGGGCCAAAAATAAATAAAAAATGACAAAAGTGAAAAGCAGTGAGAGTGACTAGGAAAGTGAGAGAGCGTGTGTCTGTTTGACAGTACAAAGACAGCATTAAGATTTCATTATTCTTTTAGTTGCTATTGTTGAATTTTTGAGTGTCTTTTCATATCGTCGCCACATGAAAGAGAGCAGGAGAGACAGAAAGAGAAGCATGAGGAGGAAATGTGAAAACTGGCTTGAAATCTTCAAACTTATAAGCTTACTTTTCCCTTTATTATTCAGCTTTTCTATAAATTGGTTTGAAAAATGTGAAATGTATACATGTATGTAGCATTCAGTGTCAGAGTGGTCTTTCCTGGGTAACATTTAAACCAAAGTAACCAGATAATTTGTGTTATCTAAAGAAAAAAAATAGTAAATAGAATTTTAAAACCATTATAACTTATAATTATTCAGCGAGCAGTAATAATAATCAGTGGTTATTTCTGTGGTGTTTTTGCAATGCATTACTTATGTCTACATTAACAATGTTTACCTTTTCTTCCAGCCACAGGACATCATGCTGGTTATGTTTAACTGTTATTGTATCTGTCTCTGCAAAGACTTTAATGTGGTTACTGTCACCTGAGGGCCCAGTGGACTGATGATCAGAAGTGAACAGTGAGTTGGGCTCTGTTTCTCTCTCTAATCTGGTCATAATGAGGCCACAAACCCTTCTCCCACCACAGCAGATAAGACAGTAATTGTTTAAGTGTTTTATCTGATGTGGGCAGCAGCCACTCAGAGGTAGTCAGCTGCATACTCAATCACTGAATCTTGATGCAGCTGTGCAGAAACGGCAGCAATGGACTCATCTGATTTGCACTGGTGGTACAGACAAATAGAATTAATGTAGTACTGTGTATTACTAATGCTTCACTTTGAATTGAATTAATACTGCTATAGAAAAAGGTAAGTCACACGCCATGTTCCTCTAAACCCTTGATTTTGCCTTTAAAACACGTTTTGTGAAATAAATGATACTTAACTTCAGTGATTTTGAATATGCGTATAGAAGGTGATCTATATTTTTCCAATTTAAAAAACACAAGAGCAAAAGTATTTCATACCATTAACTCTAGTCTGCAGTATAAAAACAATACTACTCCTTTAGTTCAGTCTCTGATAAGGGTGTTGACTAATTCCTGGGACATGGTATTAGCCCCAGTTGTTCAGCACAATATAATTTAAGCAACTATCAAGGGCATATTTAAAACTTTACCACAGCCCTTCATTTGAACCAGTGCTCATGGAGCTAAATGTAATTAGAAAGCTAAAGCTGATAAGCTAAGCATGCTAGCGACAGCTGTGATTTTAACTGACAATATCAGTAGATAGCTGGCTCAAAATGAGAATCCTGCTTTTGTCTACCTGTGTAATATCAGAAACCCACAGTTTTGAAAATAACAAGAGTGGAAACCCTGCCAGTATCAATATTGTGAATCTCCCAGAAGGATTGACAGACATAAGAAGCAGAAACAAATGAGGGCAGTTGGGTCAAGCAAACATTTACTGTAGGGTTATCGGTCTATCCATCCATTTTCTTCTGCTTTTCCAATTCAGAGTTGTGGCAGCACTGGAGCCTCTCCCACCTGTCATGGGGACAGAGGTATGGTATACCTGAGACAAGTCGCCAGTTTATCGCAGGGCCAGACAAGAGCCATACAACCATTCATGCTCTCATTCAGACCTACAGCTAATTTAGAATGACCAGTTAATCTCACATGCATGGCTCTGGCCTGTGGGAGGAAAGTACCCAGATAGAACCCACGCAGTAACAGGAAGAACATGCAAACTCCACACAGAAAGGCCCCAGCGAACCAGAGGATTCAAACCCAGAACCTTCTTGCTGTAAGGTCACAGTGCTAACCACCACACTGCCATGCTGCCCAGGTTTCTCAGTCACAGTTCGAGTCAAAACTGTAACTGCAGACAGGGCAAAGTAATAACCATAACCTCTCAAAACTTATCATTTTTTTCTCCAGTCAGATTAACAATTGCTGTCAGGAATTCTGTGGGTAAATTCCTGATAGCAGCACAAACTGTGCATTGCATTGTCACTGAAATTTGCATGCATTCAGCTGGCACCAAACTAAACTGATTGCCACATCTCCTTCATAAGGCTGTGGGAGAGTATCAGAACTCAATGCACTGAGTAACCCATAGATTTTAAATGTA
>VUQH01022486.1:0-11962 GCA_015106775.1 Etroplus canarensis | reverse complement strand
TGGCATTCTCTCGATGAGCTTCATGAGGTAGTCACCTGAAATGGTTTTCCAACAGTCTTGAAGGAGTTTCCAGAGATGCTGAGCACTTGTTGGCCCTTTTGCCTTCACTCTGCGGTCCATCTCATCCCAAACCATCTCGATTGGGTTTAGGTCAGGTGACTGTGGAGGCCAGGTCATCTGGCGCAGCACTCTATCACTCTCCTTCTTGGTCAAATAGCCTTTACACAGCCTGGGAGTGTGTTTGGGGTCATTGTCCTGTTGAAAACAAAATGATGGTCCAACTAAACGCAAACCGGATGGGATGGCATGTTGCTGCAGGATGCTGTGGTAGCCATGCTGGGTCAGAGTGCCTTCAATTTTGAATAAATTCCCAACAATGTCATCAGCAAAGCACCCCCACACATCACACTTCCTCCATGCTTCATGATGGGAACCTTGCATGTAAAGACCATCCGTTCACCTTTTCTGCGTTGCACAAAGACACGGTGGGTGGAACCAAAGATCTCAAATTTGGACTCATCAGACCAAAGCACAGATTTCCACTGGTCTAATGTCCATTCTTTGTGTTTCTTGGCCCAAACAAATCTCTTCTGTCAAGTTGTTATTGTAAAATACAGTCAAGCTACTGTTGATGCTAAACTCAACTATGCTGGCTGCCGGCATGTTTACACCAGTTTGTGTTCTTTTCCTCCTGTAATCAGTTCCTTGTCTGACGGCATCCAGATGTTCTGGCCAGTCCTGGTCTTGTTAGGAGCAGCTGTGACAGTGTTGAGCTATGGTGTTAAAATTTAAAAGGATTAAGTCTGGCCTTGAGAGTGCTATCACTGCCCCACTTAGTTGCTTGAGTGCAGCCAGAGGAGCATGGTTCAGTCAGTTGTGTTGTATAGAAAGAGAAAGTGCCACCGTTCTGCATTATAAATGAGTAATAACGTGCATGTGAACTGTAAAGTGTGTAAGCAAGCATATTGTGACAAAAGGCTTTTAAGGGTACTGTAGATTGGTTCTTCAAGGACTGCTTTTTATATGTTTTTGTTAAGTTATAAAACATTATTTTATTTTATCCTTATCATTATATTCTGCAGTTACCACATTATCTGTGAAGGACAGTCACTGCTGCCTTGACAGAGACTGGCATAAAAAATTAAGCAGGGTAAGAGGAGAAGGACAGAGGGAGAGGAAGCAGTCAGAGTTGTTGGGAGAAGAAATTTGTTAAAGTGTTTGTTTGCTGTTAAGTGATGCAAGCTTTAATCTTTACTTTTAATTATGTGTAGAAATCAAAGTCTTGAAAGATATAAGAAAAGTCTGAAACAAAGTTAATGTTCAGATTGGAGTCTGATCATGTGTTGAACTTTACTTGAAAGGAGAACTGACTTGGACACTTTCTACATTTTCAGGAGTTGGAACTGTAGCTTTGTGATATAGTGTGAGCAGGAAATGGAAAGGGAGGAACAGATGGTATTTGAGAAGAGGTGAGGCATGGTCATCCTGTCCAGCGCCTGGGGCGATCAGCCTGTTTGTGTATGTCAGAAACAGAGAATTTATCTCTGAGCAAAAGATAGTAAGACACTCTGAATTCACAACCCTGGACCTTCGATATTGCTGCATTACATTTTTGATTTATCATTGCATTATTTATTGACCAAATTTATAGTTCTTGGTTGTATTTTGTAATTGTGAGGACTAGGTTAGGGTTTGTACGATAGCATTACTAATAAAGGGTATTTGTATCTGGATCATTTATTGGTCTAACTCAGATTGTTGTTGTTTTTTAAAAAATGCTTATGTACACTTACCGGCTACATCATTAGATAGGTCTTGCTAGTTCCAGGACCCCCTTTGACCCCCTTTTGCCTTCAGAGCTGCCTTAATTCTTCACTCCTTAGAGAGACTGGTCCATATTGACATGATAGCGTCATACAGTTGCTGCAGATTTGTTGGCTCATTTTCACTAAACTGATTATCGTGTTCAAGAAGATGATTTGAGCTTTGTGATATGGAATGTTATCCTGCTGGAAGCAACCTTCAAAAGATGGGTACGCTGTGGTCATAAAGAGATGGAGATTGTCAGGAACAATACTCGCGTGCTGTCTCGAAAAAATATCTCCCACACTATTGCATCACCAGCCTGACCTGTTGTTGCAATGCAGAATGGATCTGTGCTTCCATGTTGTTTACATGTGTTTACAATGTCACAACAGAAATCGAGATGCAACATTTTTCCAGTCTATTACTGTCTGTCTTTGTTTGGAGCCTGTTTGAGTTGTAGCTTCAAATTCCTATTCTTAGCTGGTAGGAGTGGCACCCAGTGTGGTTTTCTGCTGCTCTGGCTCATCTACTTCAAGGTTCGACTTGTTCCTTGTTTGTAATGAGTGGTTATTTGAGTTACCTTCCTATCAGTTTGAAGCAGTGTAGCCATTTTCCTCTGGCATCTGGCATCAACAAGGGAATTTTGCCCAGAGGACTGCAGCTTACTGGATAGTTTCTCTGTTTTGGACCATTTCTCTGGGCTGCTCATTCATTTTCAGTCACTCTTGCTGCATCATCCAAACCAATTGCATATTGTCACAAATACCCTCAATAGCTTCCCTTAATCACATGCATAATGGTCAAGAGAGCCATTCTCATTTATACCAACACCCTTTCGTGGGTTGACTTGATCAACTAAGGCAGAAAAAATCTCCTGTTTTGGTTGTTCATTTAACGTGGCCAAACCTAAGAACCTTCTTTTCACTCCCCCGATCCCAGTTTAACCTGTCTTGTGAATTTCGATATTACTACCTCATCTCCATCCCTATTTTCCTGTGAATTAAAACATCTAAACAAGGTTATCTCAATAGCATCAATTTCTTCTAATTAGACGCAGGTTCCGCCTGTCCACTTTCCAAACGCAGTTGTCATACTGAATAAGAACATCCAGCATGAAGTGCCTAGCTCGCCATTCTCCACTGAACTTCTGATCTGCTTGTCCACAACATCATCAAACAACGTTCGAAATATGTACACTTCCACCTGGCACATTCGCTTAAGTCCATTCTGCTCCTGGGGTGCCTTTCTTTGGGGATGTACAGACCCACAAGCCACTGTTGATCCTAATAGAGGACATACCCAAACTGCAGCCTCTGGCCTAGCTCATTGTACCTTTATCAATAAATGTATCATTCACATTTGGGGTTGGGGTTCTTGCTTGTGAATCTTTTTATATGTGTTGTAGCCAGGTTAGAAATGTTGCACAATGAAAAGCTCTGGCAGCTTGCTTGGCACAAACCTTCCCCCAAACAATAAAATTAAAAACATTAGAGCACTTGGTATTAGTGGTTCTCTTAATGACATTATTAGAGCCTGCAGCTTCTTAGCTTGTTATTTCTTTGTTCTGCAAAAAGTATTTTACTTGATCCCAGTATTTGCGGAATAAATTGGCACATTTAATTAAATTTCTTAAGAATGATGAGTTGAAAAACAGTTGAATTTATATATAGATGACACTCAGAAAGTACCCTACAATTGTACCTATTGCATAAGTGTTGATAGAGTTCAGATATAACCTGTTATTATCACCTTTGCTGATATGGCTGTATGTGTTGTTTGTGAGTAGGCAGTGTTGTGCTTCATATGTCCCACAGTAAAATGTTTCAATTTGTTTATTTACGTTGTGATACAGAATTATAATGGGATACAAATAAAGACTAACAGCAACATTAGGTTTCATGCAGTCAGCCAAAACAAATAATTTGAAATCTCGACTTAGAGTTCCAGAAAATTGAGATGCTCATTTTAAGCTGTTTGTTGCCATATTAGGGACTCCACAGTTAATAGGGTAATTAGAAAGATTCATAATAATCCAACAAAAAATGAAATGAAAAATTATTTTTATCTGCAGCTCTTCTCTCAGTTTGAGATCTTAAAAATCAAACCAAGCCTGTCTATCCAGAAAAGGTGACAGTTAGAGATGACATTCTTGATTTAGCTTGGTTGTTAGCGAGGCAAATTGCTGCTGTATGCTATGCATCTGTGTTTGAACATATTTGTTCCACATCATGTGTCCACTCACTTGTTGCTGTGTTTATCCTCTCTCACCTGGACAGCCCTGCTCTGCTCTTTGTAGTGAGCTGTAAATCTATATTTGGAAATGTACATACCATTTCACATCTGTTGTGATGACAGGAAACAATGGGCCGACGGTATGTTTCTTTGCTGGAAGGGTAAGCAGAGGCACATACACAATTTCATGCAATCACACACTGATGCTGGGTTTCCCACCAAGACCCTGTCATGAATCACAGGCGAGGAACAAAAGACCTCGCTTAGTGGCTTGTTAGACTTTGACCAGGGGTAGTTAGTCCTGGCCTTTACATACGGGTGCACAAACACACTTTTACAAACACAGTATGCTGCATCTCTAACAACACAAAGTGGATCTGTGTGCACACCCATTAAGTGGATTGCCACAGTACCCATGTGTATGTGTTTTAGTGTTTTGTGTGTATGCATGTGTGTGTGTGTTATGCAAAAACACCCAGTGCCCTCCCGTCTCACTATCCCTTGCTAAAGCAAAAGTGTTTATGTATGTGTGTGTGTATATGCAAGGAGCTTAATGGCTAAGCCTGTGTCAAGCCTGCTAAACATGGCCATTCATATGGTAATAATCAGCCAAAGAAGAAGAAGACAATAAATCTCCTTACATCCTCTGAGGCCGTACAGAGAGGTGAGCGACAGAGCTGGGAGCTTAAGATTGGACACTATCTGACTCATATCTCAAACACCAGGGACACAGGTTTCTTATCAACGAGGTTGATGCTGCACTAATCTGCTTCTGCTAAGTAGGTGGAAGATAAAGTCAACTGACAAAAAGTTCTGGCATTATGGTAGTAGTAAGTAGTTGTTACTATTTTGTAATGCGTAAAAAATGTATCAATTCTTTGGTTGGAAAACAAATAATTTCCTTCTCAGGGTATTTTAAATGGGGTGGGATGGTGGAAATGCACACAGCATGCGTAATTGAGTATATATCTGGGAGCAGATTTTCTTATTGACTTTTGAATAAGGATAAATTTGTTCATTTTGAGAATAGAATTGTGATATTTGAAGAAAAAAGAGCTGGACTTTGCTTGACTTAATTTTCTTCTTTCTTTAAAGCTCTCACAATGAGGATCTGTATCCATTTCCTGACCAGCTCAACAGTTTGTGAAGGCTACTTCCAGCTGAAGTAATAACTAGACATTTGTGAGAGGACAAGAGAGAATACATCCAATAAGAAGTTTTTCTTCTTTTTAGCGAAGACAGGTTGGTTCAGTCTTGAGTTAGTTAGGCTCTATTTTTGCTTTTTGTGCTGATTGCTGTAGCTCTGTTCTCTCTATAATAACACCAACAAGTCAGATGTGTCGGCCAGATGACAGCAGTACACATGATTTCCTGCACCTCGAGAGCCATCGCTGGCAGAGCAGATTTATAAGCAGTATTACTGGAGAAGTGAACCATCAGGGAGTGCAGAAAGGCTGGCACTTCTGGGCTAAATGTGTAAAGTACAGGAGTTAGTCCATTAGAGCAGTGCTTGTTGGCTGTGAACATGTTCTTATGGTTCTGGGCAGACTGTTTTTCTGAGGCTCTCACACTGGTCACGCTTGTCACACAGATATCTCGCTCTGTGTGTCATACACATAATGCACAGACAGTGATACAGAGTAACACATAAGCAGCATGAAAACAGACAATGAGACAGCTTTTACATTTTCTGGTTCTTTCTGCATATTAATACAAAAGTTCTGTAGAAGTAATATATTAGGGAATTACCATGTCTTTATTTAAAGTTACGACACCTAATTCTGAAAAGGCTGGGACGCTATGTAAAATTAAAAAAAAAAAAACACATTGATGATCTGCAGCTCTCATAAACCAGTATCTGATTCACAAAATAACATAGAAACATATGAAATGTTGAAAATGAGACATTTTACTATTTCATTAAAAATACTAGTTCATCTTAAACATGTTTCAAAAAAAAAGTTGGGACAAGGGCAGCAGGAGTCTGGAAAAGCAAGTTGTACTGAAAAGAAACAGCCGGAGGAACATTCAATTCAATTCAATTCAGTTTTATTTATATAGCGCCAATTCACAACAAAAGTCGCCTCAAGGCGCTTCACACTGTAGGGTAAAGATAAAACAGTGTTAAAAGGAAAACCCCAACAATCCGATGATCCCCTATGAGCAAGCACTTGGCAACGGTGGGAAGGAAAAACTCCCTTTTAACAGGAAGAAGCCTCCGGCAGAACCAGGCTCAGGGAGGGGCAGCCATCTGCCTCGACTGGTTGGGAGTGAGCTAACATGTCGCAACGAATTAAGTTAATTGGCAACAGGCCAGTACTGAAGTTTGGTATAACAAGAGCACTATATAGAGGCAGATTGTCTCAGAAGTAAAAATGGGCAGAGGTTCAGCATCTGCCAGAAACTGCATCCCCAAATTGTGGAGCAATTTCAGAATAATGTTCCTCAAAATAAAATTGCAAAGATTTTGAATATTCTATCATCTGCTGTACATAATATCATCAAAAGATTCTGAGAATCTGGAGGCATCCCTGCCACAACCAGTACTGGATGCTGGTGATCTTCAGGTGCTCGGGCGGCACTGCATGGCAAACAGGCATGATTCTGTCATAGAAATCACTGCATGGGCTCAGGAAGACTTCCTGAAATCATTGTCTGTGAACACAGTTTGCTATGCCATCCGTAAATGCAGGTTAGAGCTTTATCAGGCAAAGAAGAACAACATAACCCAGATATACCACTGTTGTCTTCTCTGGACCCAAGCTCATTTAAAATGGACTCAAACAAAGTGGAAAACTGTTCTATGGTTAAACAAATTGAAATCTTTGGAAATCGTGGATGCTGTGTCCTTAGGACTAAAGAGGAGAGGGACCATCTGACTTGTTATCAGTTTTAAAGCCTGCATTTCTGGTGGTATGGGTGTGCATTAGTGTCCATAGTATTGGCAACTTGCACATTTGGAAAGGTGCCATCACTGCTGAAAGGTATGTACATGTTTTAGAGCAACATCTACTCCCCTTCAGAGGATGTCTTTTTCAGAGAAGACCTTGCATTTGAGCAAGACAATGCTAAACCATATATTGCAGTTATTTCAACAGCATGACTTTGTAGTAAAAGTCAGTGTGCTGGACTGGCCTGCCTACAGTTCAGACTTTTCACCAACTGAAACCATCTGGTGTATCATGAAATGCAAAATACAACAAAGATCCAGGACTGTTTAGCAACTGCAGTCTTCTGTTAGACAAGAATGGGAGCGCATTCCTCTCCCAAAGGTCCAGGAGCTGGTCTCCTCAGTTCCCAGATGTTTACAGACTGTAGTAAAAAGAAGGAGGAATTCTACACAGTGGTAAACATGGAAATCAAATTCAAGATAAGCTAGTATTTTTCATGAAATCATAAAATGTCTCACTTTCAACATTTGATATGTTTCCTCTGTTTTTTGTAAATAAAATATAGGTTTATGAGATTTGAAAATATTTGCATTGTGCTTTATATATATTTTGTGCAGCATCATAACCTTTTTGGAATTGGTGTTGGACTTTGAATCACTCTCGTGGGTGCTAAAACATTTTAACAGGCTTAAATTTAAAAATCTCAATAGCCATACACACTAATACAGATATTTAGTAGTTTGGGGATTTTATTGAACCTCATGTACTGTTGTGCTACATGATGTTGCATAGGACAATTTTTGCTGCTGTTCACGTAGCAGCAACAGACCGATGTTTGCACATCAAGAAACTGTCTGAAAGCCAGAATGGCAGCACAACCCTCAGTTACTGCGCAGCTTAGTCAAACCTGCATGTCACATGTCTAAATGGAGTTGAGATTAATATGTTTGGACTATAGCCAGGTCAGTCTCTCTCACCTGAGGCCACTCATTGACAGTCCACTATCTTAATCATGCAAACCTAACTCCAAACATACTTGTTGAAGTGTAGCGTTTCCCTAGGAATAAACTGCATTCAAATCTATAAAAATGCTGCAATTTCAAGAAATGTTCTAACGACTACAATTTGTTGGGTTTCATATTTTTATGTGTGTGTGTATGTGTGTGTGTATGCGTTTGTGTGTGCACTGGTCCAACCCCTGCTCTGCTGTGGTATTTACTCTTGAATTGATCTGCATCTGTTTCTTTGTGAGAGCCCGTATAAGCGTTTTGCATGTGTTCCTTTGAAGAGTGCGCGTACAGTATCAGTGTTTATTTGTGGCTGTTAATTATGGCCCCCCTCTTATCTGCTTGCCCAAATCGGTGCACAGCTGCAGGGCCCCCTGTGTAAGACAGCACTGCATCTAATGTCTTATTATTCACGCTGTCTGTCTGCTCACCAGCCACACAGAGCCTGGGGGATGGAGGGTGGATTTTAGGCTCTGTGTGTGTGCATATGTGATGAGGGGGTTATGTATTAGCAAACTGGTAATGGAGGCTTCATTCAGTTTCCTAATTCGTTGGCACTACTTAATTAAAAGCGATACGACAGTGTGATTGAAGCCGTTGATGGATGGAGGCTGAGAGATGCCCAGGCACTTTAGGATCAGGGTTATCTGTGTGCATGTGTGTGTGTGTCTCAGCATGTGTGTCTAGTGAAAGGAAGAGGAAGTCATTACCTTTTAATCATGTCCTCTGTTATCTCTCCTTTTTTCCTCTTCTCTTTTCTCTCCTCATCCCCCTTTCTGTCTCTAAATTCTCCCCGAGTCAGTCCCGCCCCCCTGCGTTTTTCCAGCTGGCTCTCAGTTTCAACCTCCTTGTCATCCTCAATCAACCCAGGTCTCTTTTCTGCAGCGCTTACCCTTCTTCCTTCCGAACCTGACTGTCTTTAACCTTCCAGTAGGCTGTGTGCTATGTAAATGATTTTACACGGTGCATTCTTGCCATTCAGTTTGACTTGAGCTGTACGAAATAATAAATGTTCAGCCACACGTTCTTTATAGCCTTGAGTTTGGGTTTTTTTTTTTTGGAAAGGCACTGTTTTGCAGTGTGCAGCAGGAAGCCACATTCAGTATGCAACTCAAAATGATTTGGCATATTATCAGGTCTGTAACTGCTACAAACACATGTCAAATGCACTTGTTTTTATCTCAGAACCTTTTTTAATTGCAATCTAAATGTAAGCTGAACAAGTGCAACCTTACCAAAGAACTGGAAGGCCCCATGGGCAAAATTTTAGACGATAAATATATTACTGCATTGCACTGAGTGCAGCAACAAACTACAGACCATGTACATGCTGAGTGGAGTGGTCCTGTAATGACAGATCTCAATACTAAACCTACCTGAAGTGTCTGGAGTTAAGTCATTGTAACATTGAGCATGGTAGACAACCACTGAACTACCCATATGGCAAATCTGTGCAGCCATATCATCCTCCATCACCTTTAAACACCAGTAAAAGGTCCACATTCTTCAACAAGTAAAAGGCACCACATTGGAGCTGACAGAATGTCCTATGTTACACAAACAGCCTCAATTTGAGAATCTAAATTTAGGTATGCTACATTTTTATACAGGTACTACTCACCCATTCAGGGTTTTTCTGAAAATGATCAGTTTATAGTAAAGGAAATAAGCTATGTATAAGCATCAAGAATGTTCTCAGTTTCCTGTTATTTCTGGCTAATTGATATAAAAAGGTCTCTTAAGCTTGTGGAAATCTAGGAAAAACTCCATTTACATGATAATAGGAATGTGAGTTACTTTCATTTCTGAGTGGTCTACTTGCTAGTTTTCTTTTTAATGCATTAATTACTCTGCTACATTTTGCTGATATAATTAAAGGGAGAAAAAATAGTCAAATCATAAATATTAAATCTTCAATCATGAATTTAAAAAATACCAGGAAATGTTTGGCATTTTCCTTAGTAACAGCTAAAAATTATAAATCAGCTACCAAATTAACTTTGATTGTCACTGAAATACTCAATTAATTGACTATTTTTATTCATAATTTTAAGTGTCACAAAGTACAAGTGAATAGACTGCGATCATGTTAACTGAATGTATAGTATGATGCCTCACTGATACAAGGTTTCAGTCAGTGGAAACAGGCGAAATGAGCTATTGTTTGTGTGTGTGCATGTGTGTATGTTTTTAGTAGCGTTAATCCAGGTTCATTAGTGTGTGTTCTCCTAAGCAATAATAGGCTTAATTATATTCAAGTATTCATTGAAACTTACTGCCACAGGGTGAATTGGTAGCTAAATCCTCAAATGAAGTACTAATGTGCACACATAGGCAGCTGATAAGCCTGGTGGGACTGCTGTCTCCAAAAAAATAAATAAACAAAAAATAAAACTGGGGCAGCTTTTTCCTTCACATCAAAGGTAGACCCAATCTTACCCCAGTGTAGCTTTTCCTTTCCTTTAAAATAAAGGTGGAATTATTCAGAAAGTATTCTGGTGGAAAATAGAGTTGAATTTCAACAACCACAGACAGGGTGGTGGCGTATTTTCAGGCAGGTGTGCGCTGCCTGTCCATGCGGATGTGTGGTTACAGCCACCACCTAACTTAAATTAAATCTAGCACTGTGGTTTACTATAGAGGCGGCAAACTTTTTGTGTACTGTAACTTTACTTGTAGGAATGTGTTGTAACAGGCCAGCAAACCTCCTTCATAGTTGTTGTACAGTGTGTGAGAGATTGGTATGTAGGAAGGTGGGGGGCAGGGGCCTGCTTTGACACCCTAATCCTGCAGTCTAGCTTTGCTTTGTAGAGACCTTAGCTGGGAGGAGAAATGAGGGATGCAGCGAGCGAGAGAGAGAGGAAAAAACAAGGGGGGTATCAGGGGCAGTGGAATGAAGAGGGGGTTTTGGGAGAGTGGGGTTTGAGAGAGGGCGAGAGGGAGGGGAGTGATATGAAGGCAGAATGAGGGTGATGGGGTTCGTTCATTCTCCTGTTCTCACTGTGAAAGGAAACAAAGGATGCTGAAGGGCCTGACTTATGACAACAGGACTTCTTTAGAGTTCGCCTCTTAGCCTGTATTAACTGGTTAGCCTTGACTGCCTGAATTTTCCCGCTGGCCTCTTCTTCTGCTGTCCCTTCATCAGTCCATCTGTCCATCTGAAGACATCTCTTCACTTCTCTGCATCTGGCTTCTGCATGTGAGTGAATCAGCCTGTGTGTCTGTGTGTTTGTGTGGATTTAAACAGTTTAATATGGGTCTGCTGTGGTCACTACACACTTTCCTTTTATTTTAGTTTTTCTGCTGCTTGCTTTGTGTTTTTTGTCATCCAGATAGACTAATAAGCTTGACATGTTGAGCCTGCGGTGCGTTCTCTACCTCATTTTCATCCTCATTTGTGTATGTGCTCCATTTTCTCAGCAGTGAGGGGAATGTTTAAAAAACACAGGAAAAGATGTTCATTTCATCTCAGCTGAGGTCTGACATTGAGAGGAATAATACCTGAAATAGATGACTTTGGGTCTTCAAATGATCTGCTGCAAATGTTTAGTGGGAAAATTGCAAGATTTAAAGGTCTATTTAGGGTAAAGCTTAATCCAAATGTGTTAAACTGACAGTTGTTTTCAAGACGTCTAATGCTAAATGACAGCTGGCCACATCTGCTTTTGCTGGAATCAACACACAAGCCTAGAGAGCAAATGCTGTCCTGCCTAAATATTTAGTTGTGGTTCTGTGGCTGAAGGGCAGACAGCTTGATTGCTGGCTTGGCAGCAGCGTTGGCACACTGAGAGTCAGACTGACACAGGAACTGACATTATGGATGGGTGGGGCCACCTCTCTGGCTGACGGTCACTTCAGAGAGGGCGGCAGTGTGGTGCAGATGCAAGGGCTTTATTTCAGGGAAATTAAAAATATTCAACTGTAGTTCATGTTTATAGTTCCATATAATGTGTTCTAGAGAATATGTGAACACCGTAGAACTTTATTTAACAGGCAATTCTCTTGGTATTTCCTTTAGAGGATAAT
>VUQH01022484.1:2301-22633 GCA_015106775.1 Etroplus canarensis | reverse complement strand
CAAGTAAGTTCCATTGTAAACAGCTGTACCTCAAAACAGGAGTAAATATTTACATGCTGAGGCTTACATGTAAAATTATCCTTGAAGACAGTTGCGACTCCACCTCCTCGACCAGACACTCGCGGTGAGCTGAGGAAAGAGCAGCGAGGGGGGAGGAGCTCAGTGAACACGCTGTCATCACCTGGTTTAATCCATGTTTCCGTCAAAAAAAGGAAATCCAGCACATGTGTGGAAAAAAAGTCTTTCAGAATGAAAGTTTTATTTGAGAGAGACCTCGCATTAATAAGAGCAATGCGCATCGGTGTGTAATCAGTCTGCTTGGAGCCACGAGCAACAGGGCGGAGGTTTTCCTGCATGGAGCCTCGTCTGCAGATGCTAACATGCCGCGGGCGGCAAAGATGTTCGTAACCGGAGCCTGGGACAGGTGATAGGAGCCAGCTGACCTCCGAGGAGCGCTGCACAACAAAGCCACCGTGCTTCCGGGAAAACCGCACGAGGCGACGAAGATCATGCACTGAGGACTCTGCCAAGTAGGCCCTCAATCTGACGAGTAAACCGCTTCGTTTCCCCCGCTTTCTGTGGCGACGTTTGCGGGGCAGGGGAACAGGTAGACACCATGGATAGTGAGGCACAGATGTCAGAAACGATGGGAGCGTCCTTGCTTGTCCACTACAGCCATAAAACGTAGGCTTTATGGCTGTATTAGCTGTATTCCAGATATTCAGAAGGGTCTGGCGATCATACGTCAATAACGACGACACGTTAATTAGAAGTAGAATTAATGACAATAATAGCAAAACACGGAGCAGAGGTAGACGGCCAGCCATACACAACGGCGCCATTCCAGTGTCCTCTCCACAGAAATGCTATTTAGTTGCATTGTGTGGGACATCAAGCCCCTTTCACCATGGAGGGTTGCATCAGGAAGGGCACCCAACATAAACGCTCTGCCAAATTACCAATGCGGATTAATCCTCTGTGACAACCCCTTGGTGGAGAATACAAGGGAACAGCTGAAAGTGTGGGATATCAAGAGTTTCTAAGGTTCAAGAAGTAAGCCACTCATCCACCATGGTCTGGATATTCTGAGATTAGCATGTGCCAAGAAGTTCTTGGAAATTGTTATGATTTCTTAGTTTGTGGCAAGTTTAGGGCCCAAACACAGGACTGCAGGAGGCACGGTGAGGAGAACACAAAGGGAGTCCATGTAGTTCAAAATAAAGCATGAAATACAAGGAGCTGAAGCACACACTGAGGAGGGACAACTACGAACTAAAGAGAATCAGGGATATAAATAGACTCAGACTAATGACAAATGAGAAACAGGAAGGAGATGAGCACAAGTGACAACAATCAGGGGATAACGAGACAGGGGTGGAAGTACAACTGAACATAAGACGTGAGACCTAAATGGCTACCAAAGTGAAACAGGAACAGAGAAACAATCTTAACTGAGAACGCAGACACGAGACTGAACTTAACAGACGGATAAGACTATAGGAGGATGAGGCAGAAAAAACCCAGAGGGAACTACTCTCAATCTAAACAGAGGTGGGGGCTATAATTAATCTGAAAAGGAAGTGATAGTAAAATGCTAACTGGAGTAAAAATTAAGAAATTCAGAAACCATTATCAAAACTCAAAAGAGCAAGAGCAAAAACCAAAACTCAGAAACTAAAACCAAACCAGAGACTAACGCAAGGAGAAACTAAAAACATGCACAACATGAGCAGGCTGACACAATAAAATGATAAAATAGGCCCCAAAACTACCCACGAAGTCACAAACCGTGACAGAAATGGCCAAGAAGGCCCAAGATACAGTGAGACCTGGTGATGGAATGAGGCTTCCAGGGGGTAACCTAAAGCTCATAGCATGTGTGATTCTGACCAGCCTGAGCAAATAATAAGAGTTACCAAAATACAATATGGAAAAAAGTATTGGGCCCCACCTTTCAGATGTTTAATTCAGTTTCATTGCCACAGGTGTACAAAACCGTCTTCTTCCTCGTCTTCTTCCTCGTCTTCTTCCTTCGCTTTCGGCTGCTCCCATTAGGGGTCACCACAGCAGCTCAACTGCCTCCGTCTCACCCTATACCTTTCATCCTCTTCCCTCACTCCGAACCTCTGCATGTTCTCCTTCACTACATCTATGAACCTTCTCTGTGGTCTTCCTCTTCTCCTCCTGCCCGGCAGCTCCATCTTCAACATCCTTTGTTTAATATATCCACTATCCCTCCTCTGAACATATCCAGACCATCTCAGCATTGCTTCTCAGACTTTATCTCCAAACTTCTCAACCTAGGTGGTTCCTCTTATAGAGTCATTTCTAATCCTGTCCGTCCTGGTCACTTCCAGCAAAAATCTCAGCATTCTGCAACCTCCAGCTATACAATTCCACAGTTCCTCTCTTGGCATCCTATCATATGCTTTCTCAAGATTCACAAAGACACAATGCAACTCCTTCTGACCTTCTCTATACTTCTCCATCAACACTTTCAATGCAAACACTGCATCTGTTGTACTCTCTCGGCATGAAGCCATTCTGCTGCTCGCTGATGGTCACCTCTCTTCTTAACCTAGCTTCAACAACCCTCTCCCATATCTTCATGGTATGGCTTACCAACTTGATCCCTTTGTAGTTACTGCAGCTCTGCGCATCACCCTTATTCTTGAAGTTCGGTACCAGTGCGCTTCTTCTCCATTCCTCAGGCATTCTCTCATTCTCCAAGATTGTGTTAAACAATCTGGTTAATAAGTCCACTGCCCTATCTCCTAGACATCTCCATACCTCCACAGGTATGTAATCTGGACCAACTGCCTTTCCACTCTTCATCGTCTTCATAGCTGCCCTCACTTCCTCCTTATTAATACTCTGCACTTCCTGATTCACCATCTTCCCTCCATCTGACCTCTCTTTCTCATTTTCCTCATTCATCAGCTTCTCAAAGTACTCCTTCCATCACATTCTAATGTGGTGCTGTAATTGGATACCACTGTTGCAATAAGTCACTTCAAGAATTTTCTTCCCTGCTAGATATTCCACAATCAGCTGTAAGTGGTATTATTGCAAAGTGGAAGCATTTAGAAAGCACAACAATTCAGCCATGAAGTGGTAGACCATGTAACGTTACAGAGCCAGGATGTTGAGTGTGTTAAAGTCACTAAAGCTCTGCTGCTTCTCTGCTGTTTGAGGTTCAAACCTGCTCTGGCATTAACATCAGCACAACAACTGTGTATCAGGATCTTCATGGCATTGATTTCCATGGCTGAGCAGCTGCATGCAAGCCTTACATCACCCAGCACAATGCCAAGTGTTAGATGGTAGTGGTGTAAAGCACACTGCCACTGGACTCTGGAGCAGAGAAAATGTGTTTTGTGGAAACGTGTTTAGTGAATAATCATATATCTGTCTATCTGGCAGTCTAATGGCCGAGATCTGGTTTTGGTGAATACTAGGAGAGTGTTACCTGTCTGACTGCCTTGTGCCAGCTGTAAAAGTTGGTAGAAGAGTGATAAAACTGTGGGGTTGTTTTTCTCAAGCTAGCCTGGGCTTCTTTGCTTCAGTGAAGGGAAATTCTTAATGCTTCACCTTACCAAGACATTTTGGACAATTCTATGCTTCCAACTTTGTGGGAACAGTTTGGGGAAGGCCCTTTTCAGTTCCAGTATGACTGTTTTCTAGTGCACAAAACACGCTCCATAAAGGCATGGTTAGATGAGTTTGCTGTGGAAAAACTTGACTTGCCCACACGTAGCCCAGACCTCAACCCCATCCAACATCTTTGTGATGAACTATAATGTAGATTGCAAGCCAGGCCCTCTCAAATAACATCAATGTCTGATCTCACAAATGCTTTTCTTAATGAATCTGCAAAAGGTCACACAGACACACTCCAAGTTCTTATAGAAAGCCTTCCCATAAGAGTGGAAGCTCTTGTAGTTGCAAAGAGGGGACCAACTCCATATTAATGTCTGTGCAATTAGAATGGGCTGTCATAAAAGCTCCTATACTATGTGTAATTTTTAGGTGGCCCAATACTTTTGCTTTGTTTGCTTTGTTAACCTGTTTCAGAGGGGTGATAGAGCGAAAGACAGTAAATGGAAATGATCACACCTACTTCTGAACAGTCTGCCCTCAGAGACATTCATTGTGTTTCTCTTAGCTATACACATATACTCAAAGAATACTCAGTACCTAAATACATAATACCTGGCCAATCACACTGTAAAGTGGCTGTGAATTTCAAAAATAGTTTACCTGTTGCCCACAAGAAGGACTTCTCTCATTACTCTTTCACAGATGAGTCCAACCACTCTGTCAATGAAGCTCACATGCACTATCCAGTTGCCAGTGTGCAGGTATGTCTGTCCGGTGTGCTTGACATTTGTTGTAAGCTGATTTAAATTCTTTTGGTCACAAATGAAATCATGACTGTAGGAAATGGTTAGGCTAAAGATAGAATGCTAAATGGAGCGCTTCACCTTTAAAGTGAAGGGCAGTTTTAAAATGCCCACAGTTAAGTCAGCTAAGGCAACTCATTATCCCACTCTTTGTTATTTTAGACATTAAATCAGAATGTTAATGATGCAGTAGCTCATCTGGCTCACAATCCATCACGTTTATAGGTTATTTTAACATGGGAATTACAGAAGAAAGGTTATAAGTTTTGTTGTTATGGACGGGCTGTATCGGACAAACCAATGACGATTAAAATGCAGTCATAAAAACAGTCATATCTAGGACAACGGCCCCAGTTCTTGACTGACCCTAACCTACATTAAGACATTAGTAGGTCATAAATAAACCAGTGACAGCATATATGTATAGATGGCAGAGGGGCACACACAAACACCTATTTAATGAACATTTGGGGGGATTACTCAGATTACAGGTGCTCTGTTTAGTCTACATAAATATCAATAAAGAAGATGGCCATGTTAAGATGTATGGCTGTAGGTAAGAGTCCAGTTATTAAGGGGAGGAGCTGTACAGTGTAATAGCCACAGGCAGGAGAGACTATGGTCATATAAGAAATTGTATAGTCATTACCCAGTTATTATTGTATTTATTATTGCAGTCTATTATTTATTTCTCATTTATTTCTTAGGGTGAGAAGCAGAGTACATACTGGGCAGGTGTAGACTTTTGAAAGATGGTGAAAAACTAAATATTTTAAAGTAGGTGAGAAAGTGAAGAGAAGAAAGAACATCACTGTATATTTTGCCTGCCTTCATCTTTCCTGTAGTCTACACATTTTCCTGCTCCCCCCCAAAAAAGATTCAAGACTCAAGATTCAAGAGCTTTTTATTGTCATTTCAACCACATATAGCTGACGCAGAACATAGTGAAATGAGATGGCGTTTCTCCAGGACCTGGTGCAACATATAAACATATAGACATATGACAGGAGGGTTTTTTTTTTCACAGTTTAAAATTACAAATTAAAAATTTAAAAATAAATAAAGTGCAACATGTGCAACACAGTGCAATAGTTAATGCACAGTTTATGAGGCAGGCAGAGAGCCATTCTTTATAAATGGCACAGTTTAAACTCCTATGCTCTCCCTCCCTCTTTGTCACCCTCCTCTACTCCCCACAGCACTTGATGACATTAGTGCAGGGAAGCGTGCCTCAAACTGTCCTCTGTAGGTATGCAGGAGGCACATTTTGTATCAAGGAGGCACATGCATTCAATTACAGTAAAAATTTTGGGCCATTTTTGGATTCCTGCCATGCTAGCACTCCTCTTTCTCTCGCGTCTTAATACATTCGTCCCTATCCCTCCCAACCTGCCATTAAGCTCAGTGCTTCGGAAGACTCGTTTGGGAGCCGGAGGGTTGCTGAGGCCCGCCCGCCCAAGACCCCGTCCGGACCCGGTGGCCATCCAAGACCAGCTGGTTCAAGACCTCGCCCTGGACCCATATATGTGAAGGTGGACCAGAGGCCAGAGAGATGACAGTCCACGCTCTGAACATTGCCAAGGTGTCCCTGAGCAAGGCACCGAACCCCCTCACATTGCTCAATGGCACTTGCAGTGGGGCAGCCTTATTCACCGACCTCCCTCAATGCATGCTGCGTGTATAAAAGTGTGTGTGTGTGTTCTGTCAGTCAGAGTGTCAGTGATTTGAATTTCCCCATCAGGGGTCAAATAAAGTTGTTTTGTTTGTTTAAAGGTGACCAGAAACACTGTCACTCTGTTCTTGTATATCTCCCTTGAAACAATCTTCAGAATCCGAACATCATTCCTCCAAAGACATGGTAACTTCTGTGTTGTCTTACTGCAGGTTGTCACCTCACTTCTTGCCCTCCCTCACCACTTTGCTTTCATTTCTCCCTCTTTGGGTGACTAACATCTTGGATGAAGAGGATGGAAAAAAATGCCTAATGAATATCAGAGATGGGTGTGTTGCACGTTTGTGATTCATATCTGTTGTCATCTCAAAGGCTCGGCATAATGCTAATCTCAACACGATGAAGAAAAATGGAAGAAAGATGGTCTGAGCTTTGGCTAAGATCTTTGCTTCCAGCTGGCTTGAACGAAGCAATAAAAAATGATTCAGTCTAACCAAATGGATCCTGACTGGATGCAAAAAGGGAAAATTTGACAGTTTTTATCTAAACATGTAGCACGCAAACGCAGAGTCAAATGAAAATCTAAGTACACCCCATGATTCAGTGGCTTGTAGAATCCTGTTTAGCAGCAATAACCTGAAGTTACTGTTTTCTGTGTGACTTGATCACTTTTACTTACCTTGTTGTGGAGGAATTTTGGCCCACACTACTTTACACACTGTTTTAATTCACTGAGGTTTGCAGGCGTTCATTTATGCACAGCTCTCACAAGGTCTTGCCACAGTATTTCAGTCAGTTTGGGGGCTCCATGGCTCTCCGTGTGTGTGTGTGTGTGTGTGTGTGTGTGTGTGTGTAAGACAAGGAGGAACAGAGTCCTTCCTGTCCTATTCATACATATGTAAATACATTTCTGAACAATTCTGAACAAGTTACCTCAACTCTTAAGATTTGTCACAAACAGAAACATACTCATAGAACAGGAACCCTTTTAGAAGTCTGTGCTATTTCAGCTTGGAAGTTCAAGCCTACATTAATTTCAGTGAACTAGCTTTAGTTGACATCTTGCTCAAGTTTTTAAATTTTTCTGAAAGTTCAGGAACCTTTACTTTTGCAGCCCTGAACATTGCTGAGGTTGCTTAACAATGCCAACAATTTCTGGAGTGAATGCTTTCATGACAGATAACACCATCCAGTCTGTCTTGTCCATTTTGGAGAGGACTGGGGTTGTTGCTGACTTTGAGAGTTTGAAATGTTTTGATACACTAAACTGACAAAAGTATTCGGTCACACCTCTTAATCACTGAATTCACGTGTTTCATTTGGCCACAGATGAATAAAATAGAGAGTCTAGCCATGTAGTCTGCCTTTACGGACATCTTTGAAAGAATGGGTCATTCTAAAGAGCTCACTGAACTTGAGACTGGTACTGTAACAGGATGCCACTGTTGCAGTAAGTCAGCTGGTGAAATTTCTTCCTTCCTAAATATTCTACAATAAACTGTAAGCGGCATTATTGCAAAATGATAGCATTTAGGAACCACAGCAACTCAGCCACAAAGTGGCAGACCATGCAAAGTTACAGAAGGGGGTCGCAGAGCGCTGAGGCACACACTGCGTACAAGTCACCAATGCTCTTCTGACTCAATAACTGCAGTTTCAAACCTCCTCTGGCATTAACATCAGCACAGAAACTGTGTGCCAGGAACTTCATGGCATGAGTTTCCATGGCCAAGCAACTGCTTGCAAGTTTTACATCGCCAAGCACAATGCCCAGCATCGGATGGAGCGGAGTAAAGCACACCACCACCGGACTCTGGAACACTGGACAAGTATTCTTTGCAGTGGTGAGTAATGTATCTGGCAATCTGATGAACGAGTCTGGGTTTGGTTTAAAGTGTGGTGGAGGGGGGATAATGCTACGCGGTTGTTTTTCTGGGGTTGGCCTGGGCCTGAGCTCCTTAGTTCCAGTGAAGGGAAATCACCTTATGTAGCATCTTAAATACTAACAAGTTAATTTCATCCATGCCTTTAACCTGCTGGTTATCCCACTGGTTCCCTAAGTGAGAGATAGTTTTCATTTAAAAGAAAGCTTTTAAATACTTTCCCTTCCCTTTATACAATGAATAGCAGGAAATTCCCTTCAATCAATTTGCGGTATGACCGATGTCACTGATTTTGAAAGATGACCCAAATTAAAATCCACTTCAATTAAAGAGTTAAAAGTTTTAATCCCACTGGTATGGTCATTTAAGTATGACAAATGCTGCAAATGACAGTCCAGGCATTCTCTCACTGAAAGATATCGAAAAGCATGCAGGCATGCACCACACTAATGAGAGGAATGTGTGCGCTCTCATCTAAACATACGCACTTTGAAATGAAAGCAGGCGAGCATTACACATACAGTAACTGAGTGGAATGATGTGTGAGGTAACGGCTGCAATGTCCCGTGGCCCTGCGGTCAAACATAATAAAATGTATTTTGATTACATTCCTCTGCGACCGATCCCACTCTTCATTCTCCTCTCCGAGTGTTTTATGCACTGCCGCTCTGTTTTCATGATGCAGGGCAGCGATCTGGAGCCTGTGGGGGTGACTCAGCCATGATGCATCCTTTTGATGTCCTGAGCTCGAGACCTCCCAACATTTTATGTTCCACCTGCCACGGTGGAGCAGAGGAATAGGAAAAGGGATATTAAAAGGAAGACATGTAGGGAAGTGGGCCTGGAGTGAATGCATGCATTGCTAACATGTGTTTGGTGATCTGCTCATTACTGCACGCTCCAACTCAGTGGGGGTTAACCTTTTCATGGCTTAAAGTTCAGAACAGATTTGACAATAGCTTCTGCAAATGTCTTGAGCCCCCCAACTGGAAAATGTGTCCAGAGATTTATTGAAATGAGTGCAAACGTAAAAGGACATACAGTACCTAAGCTAAAACTGAGTTTGTGCACATCTAACCAGCTTTAAAGTCAATTTGTGTTATGAACACCTTTATTCTTCAACACAGCCTGGATTCCCCTTGACACTTTCTTGCAATTCCTTTAAATAGTTTACAGGAATAGTTCACCAGGCTTCTAAAAAGGGCAAATGAAACAATTTGAGAAAACACAACTGGATTAACAGTGCAATTTTATCCCTAAACATTTGCATACTTGTTCAAATAATGTTTTTAATTACGAGCATTTTGAGGTTTTGTACTGTCCAGAAGTGACCGTTGCTTTCAAATCGCTGCTCGGCTGTTTCCGTCCACGTGACGTCAGTGTTGCCACACAGCTCAGCGCCGCTCATTAGCTTCTGTGTAAAATGGATTAAATTTCTGGAGCATCATGGGCTTATGTGTCGCGGTAGGCTGTAAAAATGTGACAGGAATGGGCCTGGCAATGTTCAAGTTTCCACTGGAGCCACGCAGAAAAGAAGCTATCTGGATTACAAATGTTGGGAGAAAAGAAACCTGTGGAAGCGGTCTAAGCACTCCATGTTATGCGAGGTCCACTTCACGGACAGCCTCATGAAAAATCCCACGCTGGCCAAACAATCCAACAACCCTAACGAATGGAAAAAGCCAAACGGAGAAGTCTAGCAGTTGCAAAGCAGGCAAATTTGCAGGTCAGTTTCTAATAGCCATGACGGTTTGGATTCAGTTTCATTTAATAGGATATGACAGTCATAGTTGTACATGTATATTTCTTAAATTTACGTATTTTACTTGAAGATCATGCTATTATGTACTCAGAATTGCTTTTAAATGCTAAGAACATGCTGGTGCAGAATGCCACATGCGTGTGCGGTGCACTGCTGCCAGCAGGTGACAACTTGCAGTAGTCAAAGACTTGTCATAATTAATTTCATATATGGTGTGAAGAATATCTCTTACCAGTCCAGGTTTTGGTGTGGTTGATCACCAGCCTCTATGTTAATATTCGCTGGCTGAGACATGTTCCTCCTGATCTCTGCAGTCCACATCCAAGTCGGAACTGCTAGCGCTTGGCTCATAGGTAAAATGCATGTTGTCAGCCCAAGGTTCAAACATATAACCTCTGCCTGGATGTTTAGGTTCACCTCAGGCTCATTTAATTCATCCTGGTCGGCAAGAAAGCTGCCAGGGATACAGGACCCGTGACCAGCACCCACAAGACTGACTGAGTGACCCAGTTTGGCAGCTCTGACATTTCACGGTGCGCGAGCTTGCGAACGCACGCGGCAGCACTGAGCTTGGCAAATTCCATAAAAAGTGTGAAATCTGCAATATATTTTGGTTTTATCATTAGTTTTCTAATAAATATGGTCGGAGAACATGTACCACATAATAATCTAAACTATATATTACTGGAAAAGTGACTTTTTGTGATTTTTGTCAAAATCATTTCGTTTGCCCTTTTAAAGGTTATCCCAAAGCTCTTGTTTGGATGTTGGATGCCTTTTGTTCTGTTAATCCCAAATTTAAAATTTTGGATTGATCATATTTTCTGTTCAAGAATCAGAATCTTTTATTAATAGGGGGCTTCTTCACAGCACCAATTACCGTGAGACGATTTTTGATGGATCAACTGAAGGGCCAGTTCATATCTGAGGTCATTTGTCAGGTCTTTGCTAGATTTTGTCCCATTTCAGGTACTTTTTATCTGCTGTAGACAGTTTTATAGGCCTGCCACTTCTCTTTTTGTCCTCCATTTGTCTAGTTTCCTCACATTTTTTAAGGACACTGCACATCATGCCAGCACCACTGGATGAAAATGAATGAAAAAGCAGCCAATGTTCAAAGAAGAACTCTGAAAGACCTTGAGAAAGTCTGGAGAACTATTGCTCAATAACACTTTAAAAAGATAAGAAAGTCTGGCTCCTTGGAAAAAAAATACAGTGAAATGAGGGGTGGTTCCAGACTTTTCCACAGTAGTGTATAGCCAGTAAATTGATAGGTCAGTGTTATTTGCAAAAACTATAGCTTGTTTACAGCGTGGCTCAGGAAAGTGTCTGCTCAAAGTTACCATGAAAAAAACAGACTCTAGCAAATCAGTGTGCATACAGGATAAAATTAGTCTACAAGGCTATGGGTTCTGACCAAAGAAAAGGTGACTGATGCATTTTCTGTGGTTCAACCTTTCAAATTAGCTGGAAGTTAACGGGATTAAATTGTGTTCTTGTCTTTCTGAAATACTCTCACCAGCCAATTTATTAGATACCTGCTAGTACCTAGTTAAACCCCCTTTTGCCTTCAGAACTGCTTTAATTCTTCGATTCAGCAAGGTGTTGGAAACATTCCTCAGAGATTTTGGTTCAGATTAACATGATAGTATCACACAGTTGCTGGAGATTTGTTGACTCCACATCCATGATGCAAATCTCCCATTCCACCACATTCCAAAGACCATTTGAGTATAGTGAACTCATTGCGATGTTCAGGAAACCAGTTTGAGATGATGCGAGCTTTGTGGCATGGCGTGTTATGCTGCTGGAAGCATGCAGCCATCAGAAGATGGGTACGCTGTGGCCATAAAGGGTTGGACATGGTCAGCAGCAAGACTCAGGTAAGCTGTGGTGTTTAAACTAAGGGGCCCAAAGTGTGCCAAAAAATCTCCCACACATTACACCGCTATCAACAGCCTGATCTGTTTTCAGACTGAGAATAGTTTATTAACCTCAGGGGGGATACTGTAATGTGTGTAACTGTTGATGCCGTACAAGGTAGGGTGGATCTATGTTTTCATTTTATTTTTTACAGCAAATTCTGAACCTACCATATGAATAGCACAGCGGCAATTGAGACTCATCAAGACCAGGCAATGCTTTTCTAGTAATCTATTGTATTTGTGAGCCTGTGAAAATTGTGGCCTTTTCTTAGCTGACACAGCATGGTGTTTTGCTGCTGTAACCCATCAGATTCAAGATTTGATGTGTTGTCCATTCAGAGATGCTCTTCTGCATACCCTGATTGTAACAAATGTGAATTTGAGTTATTAGTGCCTTACTATCAGCTCAAAGCAGTCTGGCCATTCTCCTCTGACCTCTGGCATCACCAAGCCATTTTGTCCCATAAAACTTATGCTTACTGGATATGATTTTCTTTTCAGACCATTCTCTACAAATCCTAGAGAAGGTTGTGTGGGAAAAATCCCAGCAGATTAGCAGTTTTTTGAAATACTTACACCAGATGATCTAGCACCAACAACTGTTGGAAACATTCAAATGTGTTCAAAGCCTCATTCTTCCCCATTCTGATGCTCACTTTTAACTTCATCAGGTCATCCTGTCTACATGTGTACATAAAGGCACTGACTTGCTGCCATGTGATTGACTGATTAGATATTTGGGTTAACTAGAAGTTAAACGGGTATACCTAACAAAGTGACCAATGACTGAATGGTGTCATCAGTCTGGTTTGTGGCCTGTTGCTTGATACCCTTTGATTTCATCATTTTATACCATCGAATTTAACATCTGGTTTTGGTTAAAAAAAATTTCCAAGAAAAAGCTGTGCTGACATCAGCAATTTAACTGGGGAACTCTAGTGAGATAATGTTTTTTTTAAAGCGTATTGTCAACCAAGTGAGGTAGCAGAATCCTAACGTGTTTTTTTTAAATGGAAGGAAAAACCGGAGCAAACCCGCACATGGAGAACATGTAAATTGACACTCTGAAGGGCCCTGTCCAGATTTGAACCCAGGACAGTGCCAGCATTCTGTACATTGTTCTGCATAAGCGATGGACATACAGAAGCACTATGGAAATGCTCAGACTTTACTGGGGGTGGACCACCAGACCCTCATATGCCCCATCATCACTTGTAGAAAATGTCAGGAAACATATTCACTTTCAAAGATTTTCTTCAATTAAAAAACTTACTGAAATTTTCCTTGTCTTTTTGATGGCCACCATTTAGTTAGGCACTTTGCCTGATGTAAGAGCCTCAAGAACTTGCATCATCTTGCAGCCATGCCTTCAACTGTCCTTTCACAGGATACATTCTGTCATGAAGTGCGGTGTGAAGTAAAGAAGAACAGCAGACTCAGAAGAGGGAAAACAAAAGGCAAGTTTTTAATAGATGTTCACAGTCTAGAACATACATTCAGAAATAGCAATGCACTGGGAAAAACTGGGGACCAGGAATTCACAATGCAAGAGGGACAACACAACATGAACAGAAGAGCAACTGGGGTAGAAACACTCAGACCGATGACTAATGAGGAACATCAGGGAGAGGATCATTGGTGACAGCAATCAGGGAATCAGGGAAGACAGGAAGCAAAATTCAATACAAAGCACAAGACACAAAGGATAACCAAAGTAAAACAGGAAATGAAGGAAGACTCACACTAAGCACAGAGACACAAAACTGCATAGAGGGAAGACACAGGGAAGGCAGGAGAAAAAAAAACAAAATACAAGAAACTCAGGAGACTAACTGGACCAACACTATTTAAATATTAAAACTCCCTGAAACTAAAGAAATAGGAAATACAACAGGAGCAGCCCAAAATACAATAATCAAACTAAATGTAAGAAAACACTCAGACCATGGCACCTTTTCTTCCTTTCTCTGTCTTTTTCTCATATTTTTTTCCCCTATCTATATGTGCATATTGCTTTGTGAGCCCCAAAATAAGCTTTAGATTCCAATATATGTTTGTAAATATGTCAAAAAACATTAATATTTCTGTTTATTCTGTTTAATTATTTTAAATTAATTATTTTAGCCCTTTTATGCTCTTTTCTTTGTTTTCTCCGTTTTATTTGCAGTTGTTTATGCAACGTAATTGTCGCAATAAAGAGATCACAGTGATTAAATAAAGGTCAAACTCATGAAATAAATAATCCATGCTGAGCTACAGTGGGATCACGAGTGAAGAAGCCTGTGTACATCTGTACTGAATTATAGTGGATGGAATGCGATGCTTTCTCTGGATTTAAATCAACCTGCCTAATGATTGGCCTCCAGTCATTTCTTTTTAACCCTTTGACTGCTCTGTTAAGGAGGAAAGGCTTCTGTCCAGCTGTGGGGTAAATCATTGGTTGTGGTGAGATGACTGACAGACTGTGTGGCTTGGCTGCGATTGGCTGCTGAAACCTCCTGATCTGTTTCCACCACTCCTCGCCAGTCAGGTGACATGCTGCAAAATCAATGTTATCAATCTGTCCTCTCTCAGGAACACCAATGGGAACCTTAAATTTATCAATGCAGTAAAGGGCTCCTCTTTCTCTCCTTTAGGAAAAATGACTAGTTTCACTGCCTTCCGCTTGTTTGTGGTTTAGATTTATGAGGACACTCTTTTTAGATCAGTTGGGTTATGAGCTGTGACGGTTTCTGTTTCGTTTTAACTTTTGGCCTCACAAATAAAGAATCTTTGTGATCATTAGGAGGTAAACAAGATCTTTTTCAAGCAGCACTGAGGCACAAACTGCAGGTTTCAGACGTCACTGGTTTCAATAGCACCACTCATAAACGTCATTGTGCGATGTTGTTTCTCTTCTCTCATGTCCTTTTTGTCAGGGTTAAACCCAATAAAGTAGAAGTGCCTCATAAATACAAATTGTGTGAACAACTCAATGACTTAGTCACCTGATTCAGGAAAGTGTGAGCAATTTGTAAAGTCTGGGGGATGTGAAACACACACATATCAGAATTTGTCTCTGAGGAGTTTGTGGTTTCTTTATGAAATGGAACAAATTGTACAATCCTTAGTGTTGGTCATATGATTTTGTGATGCACGAGTTTCCCCTCTCCACTGACACAGACTCACACACTTACCTATCGAAATGGCCTGTAACCTCAGGTCTTGATGGCAAAGTCAAATTATTAGGCTCACTAACTGTACATGGGTTAGGCCCATTAGTTCTAGGACAATGACCCATTTTTATGTAATTTTGCCTCTGCACATCACCACAGCAGATTTTAAAATCAGTCAAAATTTGACTGAACTACAGACTTTTAGCTTTAATTCAAGGGGTTTAACAAAAGAATTGCATTAACTGTGTTAGCCTTGCAATAGACTGGTGACCTGTCCAGAGTGTACCCCAACTCTTGGCCTATGACAGCTCAGCTGGGATAGGCTTCACCCCCCTGTAACCCTGAATTGGAGAAGCAGAAGAAAATGGATGGATGGATTTTCTGTTTAGGAAATACAGCCATTTCTATACACAGTCCCCCATTTTCAGAGGCTCAAACGTATTGGGACAAGCTAACATAATTATAATATATGGATGAAATCCTAGTCTGAAAGCAGCAAGTCTAGAATCCATGGACGTCACCAAATGCTGTGTTTCCTCTGCCTTCAGTTGCTGCTTGTTTGTGTTTCTCTCTGCCTTCTGTTTTGTCTTTAATAACTGAAAAAGCTCCTCCACTGGGTTGAGATCAGGTGACTGACTTGCTTGTTGAAGACTTTCCCATGTCTTTTCCTTGACAGACTCTTGAGTTGCTTTTGCAGTTTGCTTTGATTTGTTATCTGTTTCCACAGTGAAGCATCATCCAATCAGTTTTGCAGCACTTGGCTGAATCTGAGCAGAGTATAGCCCTGTACACTGTATCTTACTACTTCTCTCAGCAGTCACATCATCAATAAACACTGGTGACCCACTTCCACTGGCTGCTGTACATGCTGTAACATTTTCGCCACTATGTTTGACAGATGATGTGGTATGTTTCGGATCATAAGCTGTTCCATTCCTTCTCCGCATGTTTCTATTCCCATCATTCTGCTACATGTTCATCTTGGCCTCATCTGTCTAAAGAGTTTTTCTTCCAGATCTGGGCAGGCTCTTTTAGATGTTCTCTGGCAAAATCTAATCTGCCTTACCGTTCTAAAGTGTAACCAGTAGTTCGCACCTTGTTCTAAACCCTCTGTATTCATGAACATGCACAGTACATTCATGAAGACATGTCTTGATTGTAGACTTTGACAATGATATACCTACCTCCTTGAGCGTGTTCTTGACTCGGCTAGATGTTGTGAAGGACTTTTCTTAACCAAGTAAAGAATTCTGCAGTCATCCACTTTAGTTGTCTTGTGTGGTCTTCCAGGCCTTTTGGTGTTGCTTTGCCAGCTGGTACATTCCTTCTTCTTAAGAATGTTTGATGTTTTTGTTTTGGCCACTCCTAAAGTTTTTGCTATCTTTCTGATTTATTTTTTCATTTATTTTGGTTTTTCAGCCTAATAATGACCTTCTTCACTTCTCATACTGAGAGTTTCAGTGGACAGCTACCAAATGCAAATTCAACACTCAGAATCAACTCCAAATCTTTCATCCGCTTAGTTTGTCATGGTATAACCAGGGAGCAGGCCTCACTTGGCCGTGAAACTGCTTTTAAGTCAATTGTCCCATTACTTTTGAGCCTCTGAAAATGGGGGACTGTGTATAAAAATTTTAGCCCCTTCCTGTTCACAATGGTGATGGATAGGCTTACAAATGAGGTCAGGCAGGAGTCTCCGTGGACGATGATGTTCACAGACATTGTGATCTGTAGTGAGAGTAGGGAAGAGGTGGAAGAGAGCCTGGAGAGGTGGAGGTATCCACTGGAGAGAAGAGGAATGAAAGTCAGTAGAAACAATAATGAGGGAGCAGGCCTCACTTGGCCTCTCTTGTCAGTCAACTGTCTCATTACTTTTGAGACTCTGATAATGGAGGATTATGTATAAAAATGACAATAAAGGCACACATCCAACCCCTTGAATTAAAGCTAAAAGTCTGCACTTCAATTATATTTTGTTTGTTCTATTTAAAATCCACTGTCATTGTGCACAGAGGCAAAATTACAATAAAATGTGTCATTGTCCCAAAACTTATGGGCCTGATTGTATATAGTGAAGATGACTAATATTTGAGTAGCGTGTAATTTTATAACATAAGGTCTGGTCCATGCGCATAATGCAAATTACATAAAGTAACTTACAAATTTCCCCCTTTTGCAATGTTTGCCAAATCATAATACAATTGTATGAGGAAGTCAAGAATGGCAAAGTAGTATGTGAAAGTAGTGCAGGACATGTATGAGGACAGTGAGACAGTGGTGAGGTGTGCAGTAGGAGTGACAGGTGGGTTCGAGATGGGGGTGGGATTACATCAGGAATCAGCACTTCTTGTTCGCAATGATGATGGACAGATTGTTAAATGAGGTCAGGCAGGAGTCACCATGGACTATGATGTTCACAGACGACATTGTGATCTGTAGCGAGAGTAGGGAGGAGGCAGAGGAGAAGCTGGAAAGGTGGAGGTATGCACTGGAGAGAAGAGAAATGAAAGTCAATAGAAGCAAGACAGAGTACCTGTGTATAAATGAGAGGGAGATAGGTGGAATGGTGAAGATGCAAGGAGCAGAAGTAGTGAAGGTGGATGAGCTAAAATACCTGGGTTCACAAGCAACGGACAGAAGTGAAGAAGAGAATACAGGCAGGGTGGAGTGGGTGGAGATGTGTGTCAGGGGTGCTTTGTGACAGAAGGATAGCAGCTAGAGTGAAAGGGAAGGTTTACAAGACGATAGTGAGGCCTGCCATATATTGGACAAAGGATGTTGAAGATGGAGGGAGGAGGAGAAGAGGAAGACCACAGAGAAGGTTCATGGATGTAGTGAAGGAGGTCATGCAGAGGGTTGGAGTGAGGGAATAGGATGCAAGGGATTGGGTTAGATGGAGGCAGATGATCTGCTGTGGCAACCCCTCACAGGAGCAACTGAAAGACGAAGAAGAAGAAGCAGTGCCTTGACCTCCTAATAACCCTCTGAGGTCATGACCCCAACCCTAGCCTCATATCCTAAAGTTATGTCTTGTAGAAAAGCACAATGATTTTTCATGAGGAGGAAAAATGCATGCAAGTTTAAGCAAATATTACCTCAAATAGTCCCCTCACTACCAGTGATGTCTTAGACCTCACAGGATTAACATCCACTAGGTCACTGGCGATCCATCTAGGGTTAGAGTTAATATGGGGTTAATATGGTCAACTAATGCTGCACCCACCTGCTGTCTAAGCCTTGTCTTTGTATGGGACAGCTAATTAGGAGACAGTTGGCATAAAGAAAAAAGCCAAAGCTAAAGCAGCCTGTCTCAGATAACAGATGAATAAAGAGGCTTCACCAAGACCTATTTTAAAATAAGTAAAGATTCTTCTGAACAGGGAAGCATGCAAAGCTTATTTCATGCAAGAGGATGAATATGGAGCTGGAAATGAGCTGAATAAATCCCCTTTAAAGTGTTTTTGCTCCTCTGTCAATGGCATCATCAGTCATTCAGTAGTAACGGCCAACAAGAACAGTTTTAGAGACACCACAGAGACGCTTATTGTTTTAGGTTGGCAACATAAAAAAGCCAAAAAGAGTAAACAAAAAAAAAGTGTGCGCAACTGCTTAAAGACCAGTTAACAGTTTTTTGTGTCACCAGCGGACTTGCATGCACTTCTCTACATACTACAACCATATACATACCTGGACATGTTCTACACATACACTCAAAACCTCTATAAATCGATTGTACTTCATATTTATAGCACTTTCCTTCCATTTCAGTTCAAAGTTTTTCACCCACAGTGGGACAGTGCAAAATGTTATAAAGCAAAGCAATAATACATGATAAGAAGTTTAAAAGAAATTAAAAAGACAAAAACATCATGCATAGAAGTTGAGAGACTTAAAAAGTCAAAACAATAAAATGATGTAGGTAAGTTATGTCTCTAAACATACTCAGTCAAAATCTAGGCTGAAGAGATGAATTTAAGGCTCATGTTGAAAGATGACAACTCTCAGTAGTTGCTCTCAGGTCTTTCAGCAGACTGTTCCAGCAACTTGGGCCATAAAAGCTTAAAGCTGCCTCTTCAAAAGCTTTTCTATTGTGCTTTGGAACAACTAGAGTGTCCCCCACAGTGTAGCAGTTTACATATTTACCTTACAAGCAAAAGGTCCCTGGTTTGATTCCAGGTGGGGACACAAGCTCCTCTCACCGTGGAGGGCTGCATCAGGAAGGGCATCCAGTGTAAAACCTACCAATGCAGATTAATTTGACCCCTTGGGGAGAATACAAGGGAGCAGCCGAAGGTACTTTGAAACAACTAACAGACTCATGCCAGTGGACATGATGGGCCGTACTAATTTGTAAGGTGTGAACATGTGAGGTGTACATTCACCAGCCAAAGCAGAAGTTGGGGTGCCAATTTTGAAATTTCCAAAATGTTCACAAAGGGTTAAGGTTTTGTAAACCTTCACAACAGTGTCGTACACTGCTGTAATTGCTTTGTAAATGTCTTAAATGCATCCTAATCTAATCTAATCTGGTTCAGCAATTTTTTCCTTCAAGGAAGTGTCATGAATTTTCATGAAGTAGTTCCAAGGCAGGTACAACACTTTGCCTTTTGAAACTCATAAATACCTCCTCTCGTGTCATGTGAATTCATAACATTTTCCTTCTGATTCCTGAAAAATGAGTCACAATTGATACCTTTATTGTAACCATTCTGGTTCTCGAGGAGTCATAAATGCATCATAACGGTTTCTTAGCCATTTCATAAATACTGCACTCCAGAGGCCACTCTGCAGCAAACCATTGAGTCACGCTGATTTGTAATTAAATTAAATTCTCATGAGCGGGAACTTCGCTTTACAGTTAATAGTCAGCATTCTCCATCTAAAGTCTTCAACTAGTGGGGCAGGGAGCTTCTAATGCTGTGCAACCATCCAGACAAGTGATGGTTAGCAGAGGACATTCAATGACAGCCTAAGGGAACTGTATCAGGTCCACAAACAAAGTCAATGTGCTTTGGTTTTGAACGAGCAGTGGATGTCTGGAAAGTAACTGAGCACTTAAATACAGCCTGTAAACAAATATGGCAATAAAATGTAAACCTGAAATCATGATAGTGCTGATTGACCCTGTTGCTCAACACTCAAACACACAACTCCCTCCAAACACTTCCCATTTGCACACGTGTGATGCTGGCGTTGTAGCTCTGCCAGCCTCTCGGTGTGAACGCCGTGGCTCCCGAGCACTATGTACTTTTGCGGCCGAGAGCGGCACTTTCAACGTAATGAGACCATGTCCTGCCTGATTCATTTACTCTAAAATACATGTTGTGGGTACAAGAGCAGTGTGTCATTAGAAATCGCTTGACGGAGACCCAAAACAGAAACAATTTCTTCGTTCTTTTTTTTTTTTTCTGTCCATACAGAGAGGGAAAGGAAGGCAGATGGAGGCAAAGAGACAGGAAGAAAAGGAAAGTAAGAAGAAGGAGGGGCAGTGAGAAGGGGGGGGGGGGGGGGGGGGGGGCAAAAAAGGGTGAA
>VUQH01022480.1:3360-28624 GCA_015106775.1 Etroplus canarensis | reverse complement strand
GTACGTTTTGTAAGTGTTTTAATTGCCTGAAGAATATAATTACAGACTTAGTGGTAGCTCTGGGATAGACTCTTGCTCAATGCTTACCCAAGCAGGGGGTGTTGTTGTATTGAAATAATATGATGCTGAGGTTAATTGGGCAGCCATATAATACCACCTTAGATTGGGAAGCTGAAGCCCTCCCCTCTCATAAGGCAGGTATAATAGTTTAAGACGAAGTCTGGCTTTCTTATCATTCCAGATGAATGTAAAGGTAGATGAGTCACAATCATGTAGAAGTCTCAATAAACAGATGCGCCAAAGCCTCATCAGACAGACTGTCTGACCAAATTTAATCCACCTGACAAAGACTAGAACTAAGGACAATTTCTTTATATTTTTATTTTATTTTAGTTAGTTTCCTAAGCCCACCATATTGTTTTAGTTAGTTTTGATTTTTCCCAAAAGTCTAGGTTTTAATTTTATTTCAGTTAACAAAAAATATTTTTCTTATGTAGTTTCAGCTTTTAGTTTAGTTTTAGTTAACTAAAATAACCTTGCAACAGAATGGCTGAAAAACAAAAGAATCAAGGTGTTGCAGTGGCCCAGTTAAAGTCCAGACCTCAACCCAGTTGAAGACTTGTGGCAGGAGTTTAAGAGACATGTACTTAAACAATTGCACGCAAACCTCAATAAAGTGAAGTAATGTTGTAAAGAAAATGGGCCAAAATTCCTCCGCACCGATGTGAGACACTGATAGTCATACAGAAAACAATTACTTCAGGTTATTTCTGTTAATGTGGTTACACAGGCTATTCAATCACAGGGTGTATTTAGTTTTTCACATGACCACATGGCAGCAGGATTTTGTATCAGCAACCATAAAACTTTCTCTCTACTTTCGCTTAGCTTCCAGGCCTTTAATCTTATTTTTTTTCTAGTAGAGGAAGACTCTTGTCACTGTTTCTTTGATTGTCTCCTAGGTCTGGCCAAACGTGTGGGTGCAAGACTTCTTCTGGCTTCTACCTCTGAGGTTTATGGAGGTAAGAAAGATCTTTCCCACAGATGTTTGTTCTGTGGTGGCTTGAACTTGTATTGGGTTTGTTTCCTAGTGTCATTGTGAGTCACTGGCTGACTTTAGGGACTTCTTTGAACAGCACACTGAATGATTGTGAAAGCTTGCAGGTCATCTGCTGCTATTCATTGAGCATGTGTAAGCAAAGATTTATTTCTATGAACCATCCATGAACAATCCGGCTTTCATTAATATTCAGTTTAGAACTCAACCATGAACGCGTAAGGTTGAAAAAATCCTGGGTGTTATCTATTTTGATTGTGTTTGTTTAATTGTAGTTATTCAGACATGGTCAGCTGCAAATGTTACAAATTGAGGCTCGTAATTGATTACAATGATACCAATTATGAGGCTTTTGAAAAAAAATACCTAAATGATGTCTTCACCATATCAATATTTGTGCCTGGTGTGTCATTTCTGAGAGATTCGTAAATGGCACAGAACTTTACCCTGAATACTAATTAAACTCGTTACAGGCCTGTGCTCATTTATTGTACTGTATGCTGTTTCAACTTATGTGCCAAGTGCTAAAATGCAGCTGTATTTTCTTGGCAAACGTGCAGGTTTTTATGTGTGCAGAAATGAGCGAGCAAGTGTTTTCCAGACTGTGTTTCCATAATTCCCTGTGCAGAAAACTGACCTGAAAATATCTGACAACCAAAAACGAAACAATTTTGTTACAGATCCAGAGGTACACCCCCAAAATGAGGAGTACTGGGGTCATGTGAACCCAATTGGTCCTCGGGCATGCTATGATGAGGGGAAACGTGTAGCAGAGACTATGTGTTATGCCTACATGAAGCAGGTAACATCATCATCTTTGTATATTTACTGTATCATGTTTTGAAAAAAAACATCTTCAGGTGTTTTTTCTAGACAGGTATATTATTAAACAATCCTAAAATTCAACAAACATAGCCATTACCTAAAAAGCATAGAAGTGCAGTTTAAAAATCTCTCCACTTTAAAACAAAAACTCAGCAGTACAGGATTTTGACACCGAGTTTAAAGTCAAGATAATGGTTACAGACTCACAGGAGATGTTCAGTTTAAAAAATGTTTTGATCATAATAAAGATGCATGGGGCATCTTCTTTTGCAAATTGCAAACTGTGAATGAGAAGAAATTACAATCAGTGCAACTGGTGAAAAACTATAAGATCAGTGGGTCTCTAGCCATATTAAATATATTTCTCATCTGTTGCTAAGTGGCTGTTTTTGGGAGGATAGCTTTGTAGCAGTCAAGACTTGTAGGTCAATCTGGTATTGAGGCTGGGTCCAGTTTTATGATGAAAAATTCAGTAAAGCTCCTCAAAACTGTAGTTATGTTAGACTTATTGGTATTGACTTGATTGACAGCAGCCTTTGATGATCAGATATGATTGACTTCTCTTGCCTTTCCTTCAGGCAGGTGATATTTATTTATCTGCCTCGTCTCCTGCGCCCCCTTGGCGGCTCATTATTTTTTTCACACTTTCTGAGAGAATTCTTGAAACTGGCTGGCTTTCAAAATGAAATGTCAGTTGTTTGTGAAATTGGACAAGAATATCGCACTTTATATCTATTGCCTAGTCATGTAATCAAAATTCATTAACATTTAAAAAGTGATGCAACAGATGAAAAAGCAGTCTTACCTGCCTCTCAGACCAAAAAGCAACATTGAATTAATAAAAAAACATGAAACATTTAAACAAAATTATAGGAGTAGTATTTCCAGCCACGTTATTTGAGAGTTTCCATGAGTGAATATATAGAGTCTGCTGTCACTCAAACTTAAGTTGTTTAAGTTGTTTTTTGTTTGTTATTTAATGGTCTTTAGCATGTCTATTTTAAATTCTAATATCCAAATATGACAGCCAAGTATGAAGGGAAAAAGAAGTCTGGAATAAACACGGAAGACCTACTTGTGAGAGACAAAGAAAACAGGAGTGTTTGTTTGAGGCGCAAAAAAACCTCTACTCAGTCGCATCTCTTGAAAAAAGTACTTTCGGCTGCCCTCTTGTATTTCCCCAAGTGGTCACCACTATGGATGAATCCACATAGGTAATTTGTCACAGATTTTACACCAGATGGCCTTTCAAAGGCAACCCTCTCATTGCAGAAAGGGTGTGTGTCTCTACCTGGGCTCAAACCAGGGATCTTTTGCATGAAAGGAGAACGTGTAAACCACTACATCTCTCAAAAAATACCTGAGAAAAATAGAAGTAAAGAGCTGTCATAGATTTTAAAAAGAAGAGAGCACAGCCTGAGGGCCATTGTGTGGCAGCTGCTTTTTCAAACTCCAGCCTGTGGTTTAAGGGAATATATTTTGACTCTGTAGCACATATGTTTTCCAGACAAAGCGGGGAGCCATGATCTTTTTCTAAATATCTTCTAAATTTCTAAAAAAGACATTTTTAATTCCTAACCCCATCCAAGTAATTTTTATTGCTTAGTCTACTTAGAATTTATAACATAGTTGAGTCTCTTGTATGAGCAGTGAAATGATTCATTCCACATCCAAGCCCTCAAGCCACCAAATTTGGGCTTTTTTTATCTTTTAAAAGTGGAAAATATTGATATTGTGCACATGGACATAAACACACAAAAGCTGTTAAATTCATGTCCAGAAACATGAATCAGTAGATTAGAGATTGTGTCTGTCACGAACTGCCGTGAGACTGCACTGGCTTTACATAAACTGTAGGATTCAAGACAAACGAGGCATAAGCTGCTTTACATAAACATACCAAGACAGTGTTGAGTATAACAACCTGTTGCTCTTCTTGCATATCTGAAATCATCCATGGAGAGCAGGAAATGATAGATAAAAAGGTCTGCTGAAGCTGTTGTCCCTTCTACTTAAAAAAATAATTTAATTTAGCCTCCAACATTTCAAAGTGAATAACTTAAATATTTTGCTAAAATAAACTTTTCAGTTTTGAGTGGCTGGCTAGAAAAATTTCACAATCTTGAGAAAGAAACTTGAAAATATAATTATCAGCATGAATTGTGAAATGTAGATAAAACATGAGCAGGAGAAAGTGAAAAGTTGTGGAATGGGCCTATAAAAGTGGAAAACCATACTGAATTTAAGTTTGTCCAATCTATTGTTCAAGATCATCTTTTTATCCCCCTCGGGACCATTTTCAGTGATTAAGTGATCACCTTTGGCTGCTCCCTTCTATATCCCCAAAGGGTTGCCACAGATCACTCTATTTATATCCCCTTGCACTTGTGCCTTTGCAATGTGTGCTGGTTCTCCTTCAGTGTGTTAAAATGGTGATCCCTTAACCTAAATGGGCAGAGTTGCAGTAAGGCACACCTGGAGTGGTGAAGGTGTTGAGCGAAGATTATGTTGGTGTGTTAAAAAAAGATTCACTTTTCATTGTCCTCTGTGCTGGCACACAATTGCATGCACCACAGCTCAAGCTGATTCTGCTGAATTTTCTCTCTCTGACCTTCAGGTGTGAACACTATGAGCTACTCAGAGATCCAACTTTGATCACCAGTGATGTTCCTGAATTAAACTGATTTGAAAGCAAAGTTCATCTTTTCTTTCTGCACAACTTTGAGGGCTATGGTAAAATTACAGAGCACACATTGTACTTGGTCAAAACAGACTTCCAGGGAGTGATCTAAAATCAGTGGTCTTGCTGGAAACCATCTGAACATGCCTCAAAAGATGATCTTGAAAAGGAGATTAGCCAAATTTAAATGAGGTAAAAGTTTTTAAAAATTTTTAGACCCATTCTTGGAACTTTTTGATGATCCCTCCTATTTTGCATCATACTGAAATAGCTGGTATATTTCACATAAATACAGTTACTTACATACTGACTTCATGTACTCAGAAAGACCACTTAATTACTGTACAGTTGGTCTACCTGCAGTCATGCAGTGGTGCTGGACAGTGTATCTAAGATCACCTTTGCTACACAGTGGCAGCACATCTTATTGGTTTTTTTCTCTTGTTGCTAACAGATTGATGTTAATTTTCAAATTTTTTAATCTTAGAGTTTAGAGACTGCAGGTATTATTTGAGAACTTAGGAGTGATCTGTGCCAGTACACTTGTGTAATTTCTCAGTCTGTTGCTGGATGCTGGAACTGCCTAAGGTTGGCACTATTAACTTTTCATATGGGCCAAGTATTCCTTGTTTAATCTGCAGTTCGGCATATTTCAGTACATATTTACACATCTTTGAGCTGTTTGTGTGTATAAGTCTAATTTTGACATTTTCAGATTGGCATCCTGTGCTTGTATTGCTATTTTTTATTTATATTTTTTTGTTCTTTTTATCCAAGAGGTTAAGATATGTGTGGATTGTATCCCAGCAGGTGCCCCACAGACAATGTACTGTATGTGTAGCGGCACATAATTTGAATTTACCATATGGCTGTCTAATTGACATAAGAATATGCAATGGCAGATCTTTATATGCAATACACAGGTTTAAAATGTAAAAAAAAACTGTACAGTTAACAGCAGTCATTAGCCCTTGTGTACTAATTTAAACTGTTATCCTAATTGGATTACACTGGATACCTCTTAGAAGACTGTTTACATCAGTGAGGTGCATGGACTGAGATTAGTTGAAGAAAATCAACTCTTTAAGTGTATATGCAATTATATCCTTGCAGACCATTATTTACAGGGAAGTACATGAGCACACATACATGCATTCCCCTTTGAGACCTCTTCATCATTTTGTCCTCATTGTGTCCTTGATCCTAACTGTACTGAATATATTTGCAGTAAGTGTCCATTGAATTTCATGTTCCACATTTTTAAGAGTACAATCTACATAATTTTCATGTTTTTATTCATATTACATGACCTAAGACGGGTCCACATAGCATCTGAAGTAGCATGTAGTGGTGCAAGAGTCTGACTTAAGAAGGCCATGGATTAAAAAAAGGGAAGAATTTTCTTCATCTGTGGGATCAACCAGAGTATCTGTCATCTACTTGACCTCATTTATTTGCTGATTTTTTTTTTTTTTTCTTCTTTTGACAAGTGGAAGTGATTTTGTGTCAGGTGTTATCCCAAAAAATGTTTTGGCAACAGGAATTAATTTCCTGTGATGAATTCTCATCTGCTGCTTTCCATGAACAAAAAATAGTTTTGATGTCCGATTATCATTACAGGAAACTGATTTTAGGTAAGCCAGCACAAGCCATAAGATTATCCCTGACCCTGTATAGATAGACCTGTTTTAGCTCTGTAGGGACCATGCAATTGGTCAGGAGGAAAGAAGCCTGTTAAAAAAGGCAATGAAAGCTAAAAGACTTTCAGATAACATGAGCCAATATTTTATTCACAGCAGAACCCGGATGACGTAACAAATGTTCAAACTGGGAAACTGTACACCTTCGTCCACTTAATGAGCTCATTTCAAATTTGATGCCCGCTACAGGTCCCAAAAAAGTTGGCATGGGGGCAACAAGTGGCTGATAAAGCAAGAAAGTTCAAAAAGATTCAGCTGGGAGAACATCTGGCAAGTAATTAAGTTAATTTTCATGTCTGTAACATGATTAGCTATAAAAAGGATGTCCTAGAGAGGCAGAATCACTCAGAAGTAAAAATGGGCAGAGGCTCTCCAATCTGTGAATGAGTGTGTAAAAAAGATTGTGGAATACTTCCAAAACAATGTTCCTCAACGTCAAATTGCAAAGGCTTTGCAACTCTCATCATCTACAGTGCATAACATCAAAAAGATTCAGAGAAACTGGAGATGTCTCTGTGCGTCAGGGACAAGGCCGAAGACCTTGATTGGATGCCCGTGGTCTTTGGGCCCTCAGACGACACTGCATCACTCATTGGTATGATTTTGTCACTGGGCCCAGAAATACTTCCAGAAACCACTGTCAGTTAACACAAACCATCGTGTCATCTGCAGATGCCAACTAAAGCTCTGTCATGGAAAAGGGAAGCCATATTTGAACATGGTCTAGAAGCACCATCATGTCCTGTGGGCCAAGACTCTTGAAATGGGCTGTTTCAAAGTGGGAAAGTGTTCTATGGTCAGACGAGTCCAAATTTGACATTCTTGTGGGTAATCACAGATGCCGCATTCTCCGGGCTAAAGAGGAGGGAGATCTTCCAGCGTGTTATCAGCGTTCAGGTTAAAAGCCAGCATCTCTGATGGTATGGGGGTGGATACGTGCATACAATATGTTTAACTTGCATGTTTTGGAAGGAACTATGAATGCTGAAAGGTATAAAAAGGTCTTAGAGCAACATATGCTCCCCTCCAGACGACGTCTGTTTCAGAGAAGGCCTTGTGTATTTCAGCAGGACAATGCAAAACCACATACTGCAGCTATTAATACAGCATGGCTTTGTTGGATAAGAGTCCAGGTGCTGAACTGGCCTGCCTGCAGTTTAGATCTTTCACCTATAGAGAACATTTGGTGCATCATTAAACGAAAAATACGTCACAGACGACCATGAACTCTTCAGCAGCTGGAAACCTATATCAAGCAAGAATGGGACTGAATTCCAACACCAAAACTCCAGAAACTCATAACCTCGATGCCCAGACGTCTTCAAACTTTTTTGAAAAGGAGAGGAGATGCTATACCATGGTAAACATGCCCCTGTCCCAACTATTTTGAGACCTGTAGCAAGCATCAAATTTGAAATGAGCTCCTTTTGTGCATAAAATTGTAATATTTCTCAGTTTAAACATTTGTTATTTTATGTTCTGTTGTGAATAAAATATTGGCTCATGTGATTTGAAAGTCTCTTAGTTTTCATTTTGCTCAAATTTAAAGAACGTCCCAACTTTTCTGGAATTCAGGTTGTACACATTGCTGTGAGATGTTCACAGAGACCACTACATAACTTGGCATCAGGTCAGAGAATCAACTTCAATAAAAAGGGAGATGATTTCCCCAGAAACAGGGCAGAGAAAAATATCTGGTTTACCCATATAGCTGCTTTGCTGGGCAATAAAAACAATTGTTTTGCCTCCGCTCAGGGACTACGAATGAAAATTCACTGATAAGCTGTATGTGGTTTATTACAGGTGGTGTCCAGTTTCTCTTCTAAATGACATTTGTAAAAAAATCTAAAGGGAGTGCTGATCAGTGTGATTATGGAGGCAGACTGTTGATCCTTAAAGTATAGAAAATTAAGCAAAAGTAATCTCAAATGCGGACACAGCCTTATTGCTCTTTGTCACAACAGCTGGAATTGCTTCAAATACTGTTAATATGGGATTGTGAGGGTGTCCTATGTAGCAAATTTAAGGATTTAGACTGTAGGCATTAAGCAATTTGTTACACCTAACAATGGGTAATTTACTGGCTTTGTGCAGAATAGCCTTATTACCTACCTCCCACCAACATATGTAAAGCACCTAATTTATTTGTCCTCACATCCTAATTGTATGTTCCAATTATGGATGATCTTGCAGATATTTTTAAACTCAAGTCCTGCCAGATGCTGTATAATCAGTGTGGTGTTTGAACAGTTATATTCTTTTGTAGAGACTTACAGTGCACTTCATAGTTAAAACAATAAGATTATTGAGGATTTAAAACGTACTGAAATCTTTAAAATACTTAAAACACCTCGAGGTTTCAAGTTCTCAGTGACCCAGCCACCTTCTTTTGTACTTACAGGAGGGAGTAGAAGTGAGAGTGGCAAGGATCTTCAACACGTTTGGCTCCCGTATGCACATGAATGATGGACGTGTTGTCAGTAACTTCATCCTTCAGGCTCTTCAAGGAGAACCTCTCACTGTATGCATTTTAAACTTCTTAATTAGGCAATTTTCAGCTTATTTTTTAGTCATCAGGCTCTTAATTTTCAGCATTAGCATTTCAACCACACTGGATTAGTCCCACTGAGATTATTTTTAATAAGGAATGGGTTCCATATTAATTGATAACACATTATTTTCTTTCATTTCAACAGAGTCTTTACTGAAATGTCATGGACTTTACACTTCTAAATCTAGATTCAGACCTATTCAACACTTAATGATTCATATTGTAAATGTGGTTTAATGGCATTTCATTGAAAGTAAATACAGTTGCAGTCAAGATAGACATTAAATGGAGCACCTGAGGGTAGGTGAATAACATACACGAAGCGAGGTCCAGCTGGTTGGAAGTGGAACAGGGTACTCTGCTTGTTAGGGCATTTTCACATGGTAGCACGTGTTAACCCTGACTTTGACATTTTACAATATTAGTTTGTTTATCATTCAAGGATAACCTGTTTCCTGTTGTTGTTTTTATAGGTTTATGGGACTGGTTCCCAGACAAGAGCCTTTCAGTATGTAAGGTAAGTTTGCTAAATTAAACCCATTGTATTTTGTATAGTATAGAAAATCGTTCTAATATAATTAATCACTTTAAATATGTGACATGGTTCATTAAGACATACCACTGTAGACGTACCATTTTTTTCTTGTGTTTCAGCTGCATAGGAAATATGTTTGGGGAAAACATGGATTTTGCTCTGAAGTAAAGGAGTAGTTTAAAGTTGGATGTGAAAATAAGCCTGTTGTAGGTTCAAAGAGTATTCATCCATTTTTGTGGAGGTGTTAATGAGATTAATTTCATTGATCTGAGGAAAGGGGATCAGAGGCACAGAAGGTCTGCAATCATCTTAGCATTTACTTTATGCCCTGTATGACTTTAGGGATGTGTCGTCTGTCTTTGGGTAATTTTTCTTTTAAGTGGCATTTTCAGAAAAACTCTGATTTGGGAAAACACATGATTTACTCCATAGCTAACACCTAAAAATACTCAGATCTAAAGTCCCCCGCTGAACAATCAAAGCGGCACCCTGGTGAATTTGTTGATGAATTTCTGAAGTGTTTTGTTAAACAGCTTTAATAGAGTTAATGTAATTTGCCCTTGTGCAGTGCTCAGAAACAGCATTCATTCATGCACTGAATGTTAACTTGAAGTCCTGACTGAAAAAAATACTTGACTTTGTGAAACCAGATCTTTTTAAAATAGCAAATATAAAACATAAACTGTTTATGTATATAGTAACTATAGCTATACATTAAGCAACATGGTGCAATAAATGTAATAAGAAAACCATGAATGAAAATTTGCTATAAATATGGTTAAAGTTAAAAGCAAAATGGGAACAGTTATTCATAAAGTACATAAAGAATAATGGAGAAATGGGAAATGGCACTAGAAGATTAATTGCTATGCAGAAATTTGCTCTAATTTTGCTTCTATTCAGGTCCAAAACCCCAATTGCCTCATCGCTGGACTGAAATAATACAGCAAAGCATTGCTATAATTTGCATGACGATTTTGTATTGAGACAGGCATACCAAATATTGATATCTTATTATATAAATTGCAAGTACACATTTAATTTTATTTCTAGAATATTCAAATATTTCAAAATATTTCAGTCCACCTACATGGTGCACGTTTACATCGGTTTTCAAATTCTTCAGTTGTTGAATGGGCTGCATAATTTTTATTGTACAAGTTGCACTGTTAAAAATAGTACAGTAATCCACACGTTTGCATTCAGTTGAATTGGACTGGACTTTAATACAAACACGTCAGTTTGCCATTGATGACCATTTTTAATGACAGTGTTTGTCGATCACTCTACTTCATAATCACATGTTTGTTTGATAAACATTTCTGAAGTGAAAGGAACAAACTGAGAACTTTATCTTATTAATTAAAGTGAGACTGACAAAGTTTACCTTTGGGGACATAATTTGCAGTTGTAAAAGAGATGATGAATGTCAAGATAATGTAATCTATTTCATTGCAATACTTAATTTTGTGAAATGTTTAAAATCGCGATAATACTTTATTGTGAGTTAAGTACTGTGATATTGTACCATGCAGTTTCTCATCATTCCCACCTCTGTTACCTAGCTGTCATTGTAAAATGCATTTTTTCATTCATTTTCTTATAGCTTGTCTGGCTGTCTTAGTTGTCAGTGTTCAAAAGGCATACACCAGGGGTGCCCACACTTTTTCAGTTTGCGAGCTACTTATAAAATGACCAGGTCAAAATGATCTACCTACTATAAAAATGCAAAAAATAAATGTATTTATTGAGTATTATTTATATGTACAGTATATGTTGGTGTACCTTGCATAACTGCATGAACCCGTATTGCACAATACAGCTCTGTACATTTTTGTCATTACCTCACTCTGATGACTTGCACTGAATGGACTCAGCCACGGATGCATAATCCAGACAGTAGCTGCTGCCTCTAGCCCACTTGAAACACTTCGAAAAGTCCAAAAATGCCGCCCCACATTTCCCTTCTTTGGAATAGCAGTGGTAGACTGGCAGATGAGGCAAACACACTTCAAATATGGAATTGTGAAAAAAATCCTCCTCCCATTCTGTATGGAAGCAGTAGATTTTTGGCTTCTAACTTTGTCCAGCTCTCATTTTATACCCTTTCTTAATTTAGTAGAAATAAATTGGAGGCTAACTCGGCAGCAGCTGTCAGTGTCAGAAAAGCTCAGATGTCAGACTGGCTGCCACTCAAGTGACAAATGTAGTAGTGAGGATGGATGATAGGCTGACGTCTTTTTTAATGCCATGCGATCTACCCACATTACCTTCGCGATCGACGGGTAGATCTCGATTGGCGTATTGGGCACCCTGACATATACCCTAATAGGTTGCCAGTCCATCACAGGGCTAGTCCATCAGAGTCAATTAAATATAAAAACAATTCAGACATAATTAAGCAAAATCACAATTCAGAATCCTGGCGACATGTTTCTGCATCTTTTCATATCATTATATTAACCAGCTAAATTATATAGCGGTTTGAAAATGAGGTCATAGATGCTTCCTGCACAGACCCGAAATCTTGAGTGAACATCCTTGGCTTATCTTACTGAGGTCATTTTAAAGTGACCTGCATGTTCACTTCCTTAAATTCCGGCCATCACAGTTTTGGAACAGGGTGACTGTTCACCAACTAGCTAAAACTCCTTTTGTCTAGACCATTCAGTGTTGCAAGGCACAAAATGCTTTGAAAATTTGGCTCTGAGCCTCCTGCAGACCCCTGGTGTAGACCTGCTTTTGTGAGCACTGGTCAGGGGTATCCAAAATCCCATATGCAGCCTTATGATGGTATTAATTGCCAGACTCTGGAGTATCCTACACTGAGAGGTTGTTGGGGTACAAATTTGCTGTCCAGTCTCTTTGCCGTTTAAAGTGTAAGCGCTGTATAGGCACCTCTTTACTTTAAGGTTCAGGTCTGTGTTAACAAGACTGCATCATATAATGTTGCCATACTTCTATGTTCTCCACAATGGGGATGAGTGATTATCTCAATTACCGCAGCCTTTCTATTAGCTCCAACCAGTCTTGCCCTTCTCCTCTGATCTTATCGGCAAGGCATCTCCATCTGCAGAAACGCTGGTCTGTGGATGTGTTTTGGTTTTTTTTCCTCATCCTTCCTTTTGAGGAAGGTCTAGAGGCTGCTGTGGTAAAAATTCCATGAGATCAGTAGTTACTCAAACCAGCGTATCTGGTCACAATCACTGTGATCACAGTCTCCCTTATTCTGATGTATCATGTCAGTATAAACAGGTCTCCTGACCTTTATCTGTCACCACATGATTGACTATTAGATAATTGCACGGTGTCCTAATACCCAGTTCAGAGGCCTGGTGGAACCTGAACCAGCAGACCTGACCAGCATACTTGTAGCTTATGGTGTAATATTAAAGATGTCCCTTGAAGTTTTTAACCAGCACCATGAAGCAAAGTTTTCTTATATACATATATGAAATGTATACAGGAAAATACATTAGTAGGAAAACAAGATTCCCTCTTTTATGATTATTGTACTGGAACTGATATAGCCTGTTATGGTATTAAATGTCTCAGTATACAATTTATGTATTCATGAATGCAGATTTGTTAGAAAGTAGAGGTAACTGATGTAGATACTGTACAGCGCTGGGGATTATGTTTTATTCAAATGAGTCAGATTTTCCATGAGCTGTGGTAGGTGAGGTAATCAGTCTTATCTCTGTTTGCAGTTCCGGGTCAGTGTTGAATTCTAATTATGTAAATTAATTTTGTGTATGTGAGAGAGAGAAAAGTTGTCCATACTTTGATTCGCCCGTTAGGTTATAATCATACATCATGCTGTATGTGCAGTCAGTAATTTAGTGAACATGAAGGTCTGAAAACACAGCCATGCTAGTGGATATTTAATGTTGCAAATAACATTAAATACATTAAACATTAAATTAATTTTGGTTGTGTCTGGATTAATGTAATGTGTCATGCAAGCCCAACATAAGATAAAAAAAAATCTGCATTGAGTTTGTTAATTAGCAACCCTGAAATAATAATAATAAATTACCATCATGTCCAGGAGTTACTGAGAAATTTAATTATCTTAAATGCCTTTTCTGGCCTGAGAAGGGTTTGTCACACTATGTTGTTGTCCCAGAGTAAAAAGCAATACTGAAACAATTGCAGGTCAGGTAATACAGTAGCCACAGTGTTCTGAAGCAAATCTGCATGAAAATTTCATGAATTGTTCTTCATATTAAAACTAGAAATTGCTACTATCTCTGTTGTGCAGTGACCTGGTGAATGGTCTTGTGTTGTTGATGAACAGTAACATCAGCAGTCCAGTCAATCTGGTGAGTTCATCATATGCGACTGTTTCACAAATTGAAATGGAAATTGATTTTATGTGTCTGGCTCTTGTTGACTCTGATGTAATGGAAGTTTATGAATTTGTTTGCAGGGGAACCCAGAAGAACACACTATATTGGAGTTTGCTCGCCTTATTAAAAGTCTTGTTGGTAAGGCAGCTGTGTGACCTCTACCAGCTCAGTGTCGGTTTAGTCAAGCTTGACTTGTTTGTCTGCTTATTGCTTATTCCAGTAGTGTAAGGTAGCCCTAATTGGCACAGAGAAGTTAAAGAAGGAACAGGAACACTTTCTTGTTTGGAGCAAACCACAACTAACCACCGATGCACATTACCCACCACCAAAATGACGTCAATTGCAACAGGGATGTCAAAAGTGAAGTATGCTAATGCTGACATAGTGCAAAACAAGCTAAATAGGCAACAGGAAGCCAAACGTCCCTTATGAGAGAAACTGAAGAGTGCTCAATCTGAACCAGAATCAGAAAGCCTGGTTGTTAGACTAAGTGAAAATGTCTAATAAGGCGATGGATGCAAGGGCTATACTAATGGAATGGCATGATTTATTCAAGGTCTGCAAGCTGCAAATGGCCTGTTAAACATGATTTCATTTAACAAAACAATCAGAAGAAGAACTGACATGTCGTTACATGTCAGACAGTTCTGCACACTTCTGAATACTGAATAATGTAATATTTGGCTTGCCCTTTTGGGTGCCTAGGGTACAAAATGTTTGAAAACCGCTATCATGTACAACTTATGGAGATTACAATATGCATTTAATTCATATTAAACCTACTGTACCAGTGAGAGCAGTATCACCCAGCTTCTTTGTGGTAAAAGAGTCTCCATTCTACAGAGCAATTCGACTCAAGTTAGTAATAAATCTGGGATCTGAGTGACATTAGAATTATACACGTGCTCTGTGCTGATTTCTTTGTATTGAAAATGTGTGTACTTGCAAGAAGGTTTTGTTTTAAAGTAGTTAGAAGTTTTAGGCAAGTCTTGCCAAATGACAGCGAGCTTGATAAAGCATGAATAGCCTGGGCAGGCTAGCAGACCATGATCTTGTATAGTATCTAATAGTAGGGATTAATAGAGTGAACTGCAGTTTTGATGAGCACAGGGACTTAAAACTGCATATTTAGAATTACCAGTCAAACCTGATAAAAATAAATAAATAAGAAGCCAAAAATGTTTGTTGACTTTGCCCCTGTGTAAGTTCTGCAAAGATTTTTCCTGCATCTTGTACTTCTGGTGCACATGCTCGAACTTTAATGAGCCCACAGCCTAATTTACAGCTTGATCCAGAAAATGGAGACACAAACCTCTCTGGGTCATGCCCATAAACTGTATCATTAAAGGTGGGCTTAGCATCTAGGTCTGCAGTCTTTCTAGTGGCCAACAGGGGGCGATTCCTCTGGTTGCAAAAAGAAATCGAAAGTCTAGGGCAAAATGACCTTTGACAGATCACTTGCTCTTGAACTTAGTTAACACTTTCCCAATGAGTTTATGGTCTTAGCCGCTAGTTTCTGGTCACATGGAATACCACTTGATATTCCATTTGTAAATTATTATCCCCATTAGAGTAAAAAGGTTTGAGGTGGAAATATTTTTCTTTAGCATTGTGGTGTCAGCGGAGAATTTTTTGTTTCTCAGAAAGGAATTAGGTACTTGATTGTTATGTCTTATACTATCAGGCTATATCTTGCAGTCATTATACTATGACATATTGTTTGCTGTCTTTGAGTTACTTGCTTAGAAAGCAAACGGGGCCAAAACTGGCCATAAGTATGCTTTTTCCAGATCAGGTTGTCTCATGGCAATAACAATTTAAAAGATTCCCTTAAATTAGTTTCTTAAAGAGAAAAAATATCTCCTCCACCCCACTGTCCTCTAACACACTCTCATGTCCATACACTTAAACATGCTTAGTGAGCCGAAGTCAGATCCAGTTTCTTCCCGAGGCCCAGGACGACCCACAGAGGAGAAGACCTGACATCCGCAAAGCCAAGATGATGCTCGGCTGGGAGCCTGTGGTATGTTTGACACACAGCAGGATTATTCCAAAATGTTCAGATGCACAAATGTATCTCAAATGCTTTGTACTTTGAAGTTTGTTATAGTGTCCAAGTTGAAGAATTTTTTTTAAAATGCCTATGGCACTCATGTCCAGAGTTATTATCTGTTTGGTTGTCCCTACGTTCCATTCTTGCGATACCTCTTATACAGCCTGAGTGCATTTCTTCAAGTTGGGCACAAATGTTCACCTGGACTCGAGGACAAACTCATTAAATTTCGTTGATCGAAGGTCACGGTCTCAAACATTCAAAACTAATTTCCAAAGCTAAGTATTGCATTTTTTTTTGCATAAGTCTTACAGCTGTTATCTAGTAAAGTAATTGATCCAAAAGGTCAATGGCCACTCCACAGTGACTTCTTAATGATTGCAGTGATTGACAGTAATGCATTACTGTAACACAGGAAGAGAAGAGCAGACTGTGGCCCTATTTAACATTTGGTTGGGTTGGTGACTCTAACCTGTGGTGCTTATCCATTAGTCAGGACTAACATTGGATGTAAATTGTAACTTGATTGGTTAGGAAGACCTTAAACTACAGTGTGGCACATGGTAGTATCTTAATGCTGGATGTGTTGTCCTTTGTTGACAGGTGCCCCTGGAGGAAGGCTTGAACAAAACAATTCATTACTTCAGTAGAGAACTGGAGCACCAGGCTAACAACCAGTACATCCCCAAACCTAAAGCTGCCCGCATGAAGAAAGGAAGACCAAGGCACAACTGAGCCTTATTTTCCACAACGCACTCTTCTGTGTAACAGGAAAATGTTAAGACTCCTTAAAGAGCAACTCTTTGAAATACACTGCTGATTAGTGCACCCTGGAAAATGTTGGTTTTCTTGACAAATAGAGACAACCTGCTCTTAAAACTCTTCTTGAAAAGATGGTACTGCCTTGCACTGGAGCTGCAAGTGCATTGCCAGTAAGGTCTTCCTTACTGCAGCTTGTGTGACAAGCCCGAATCAAAGAAGCATCAAACTGAAGGCAAGAAATCTGAACCCAGCCTACCTTTTTGTGAATTGATGCTTTTGCTATTTAAATCGCCGACATGAGAATTCTGCAAACAGCTTGCACTGTGCATCTGTGCTTTGTGTTTATTTTGTGTCTTGTCTGTAGAGATTAGCTGTCTGAATTTGTTTTTCCACTGGATGTTTTGTCCTCCGATCAGTGGCATGCCAGCACCCTGTTGGCTGTTCATGCAGAGAACGGCAGGGCTGGGAAAATCTTCTAGAAGGACTGTTACAGCTTCATGTGTTTTTCACAACATCATTGTGTTTGTGAGTTAAATATTTGGAGTGAAGATGCTATTTTAATAAAATATTTGCAGTATTTTGTGTGTGGTATTGATGGTTAACATACTTCACTTGTTGAGTGAGATTAAAAGAGGCATGAAACGGAAGCAGGACAGAGCCGTATTTTTATTCACAGCTAAAGGTAGAGTCACAACATCAGATTTTAACAGTATTTCATACAAATCTGCTGCCCTAGCGTAGTGGTTTGCGCATTCGTCTTATAAGCAAAAGGTCCCCGATTCGATCCCAGGTGAAGACACAAGCCCCTCTCACCATGGAGGGTTGTGTCAGGAAGGGCATCCAGCGTTAAAACCTCTGCCAAATTAACGCTGTGTCAACCCCCTGGTGGAGAATACAAGGGAGCAGCCGAAAGGTATGTCATACAAATCTGCTGCCTCAAGCTTTAGTTGTCAGGAAGGTGGATATTTACAGAACAAAACAGTTCTTTCTAACTAGTACGTAGTATAAAGAAAATTATAATGTGAAGCATATGAAGGAAAAGTATAAGAGGGGTTATACTGGTGGGTGTTACAAATCAGGACAAAAAGGATACCTTCAAACTACTTGACTGGTGTATAAAATAATAGAATGATAGGAAAGGAGATTAAATCGAAAACCCAAGCCCTTTCCCCATTAACAGAAGCTATGGCTAGAGTGAGGGTATATCTCCAGGAAATTAATGTAATTCCTTGTATTGTCCTCTGAAGTGGCGGATATTCAATTAAACATGCGTGACTGGGGTTAATAGTAGTCGTAGTTAACATTGGCTCCATGTCTGTAAGAAGAAGGGTCACGTGGGCCAATTGGGGAGTTTTCATCGTAATGGTGCTGACGGCCTTGGTCACTGGCACGTGCATGGTCCCTCCAGTATGACAGGTCAGCCTCCAGCCTCTGGTGAGATAAAACATTACAGACACGACTTGTTAGGAAATTCAATACGAGTCTCAAGCTAATAGATATACAGGCTGCTGATAAGATGTCCACTAAGACTGTCAGCAGGCGTAGCTGTGGCAAATGGACCTGCATGAAAGGCAAACATTGAAAAGGCCAGTGCTATGACAGCTTTGGCCTTTTAAAGAAGCAATAGCAAATGACATCAACACAAGGTGTCAACATGGCACTGCTGGAGAAATACTGCTATAGCTGGGTGAAACACATGCTGTCAGCTGTCAAAAATGGCAATGGGGGGGCTACTTTGTGCACTTGGTGCCCCTTTCTCTGCCCTTGTTCTGTGTTCTCTCTGCTCCTTAGGGTCCCTAGTGAGTTCTACACTGAGTCACTGACCTGGAAGAAAACTGAATCTGGCTCTGTAAGTGGGTTTATATTTGTGTGTGAGAGAGGAAATTCATGTCAAGTGTTCAGTCCTGCAACTGTATTTATCCATTCATGAGTTGGCCTTTTGAAATATGGTTTAAACCATCCCTGGGACATCTGATCAGACCAATGTTTACTTCAAACATTCATTCATACATACACTGTATGGACAACAGTATATTTGGGAACACCTCTTGATCATTAAATTCAGTTGTTTCTTTAGTCCCACAGGTGTATAAAATCAAGCACCTACCAATACAGTCTGCCTTTACAAACATTTGTGAAAGAATGGGTCATTCTACAGAGCTCACTGAATTCCAGTGTTATACTGTAACAGGATGCCACCATTGCAAAAAGCTAGTTTCTTCCTTCCTAGATTTTCCACCATCAACTGTAAGTGGTATTGCACAGTGGAAGTGTTCAGGAACTACACCAACAAAGTGGCATACCACAAAGTTGCAGAGCGGGTGCTGAGGCACATAGTATGTAAAAGTCAACAACACTCTGCTGCAGAGTTCCAAAGATCCTCTCGCATTAACATCAACACAAAAACTGTGCACTTGTAGCTTCATAGCATGGGTTTCCATGGCCGAGCAGCTGCATGCAAGTCTTGCATTGCCAGCAAGCTCAGTGCCAAACATTGGACGGAATGGTGTAAAGCACACCACCACTGCACTCTGAAGTAGTGGAAATGTGTTCTGTGGAGTGACCTATTACACTTCTCTATCGGGCAGTCTGATGGATGAATCTGGGTCTGGTGAATGCCAGCTGTAAAGTTTGGTGTAGGAAGGATAATGCTATGGTGTTGTTTTCTGGGGTTGATGGGTCTCTATGTTCCAGTGAAGGTAAATCTTGATGCTGCTTTTTTCCAAGACATTTTGGACAATTCTATGTTTCCAACTTTGCCTGAACAGGTTGAGGAAGACCCTTTTCTGTTCCAGCATGACTGTGTCCAAAGCAAGATCCATAAAGTCATGGTTGGCTGAGCTTGACTGGCCCACACAGAAATCTGACCTTAACCTCATCAAATACCTTTGGTATGATTTAGATTGGAGATTGTGAGCCAGGTCCTCTCTACCAATGTCATTGACTGGCCTCACTAGTGTTCTTGTGGGTGAATGGGCAAAAATTTCCACAGACACACTTCAAAATCTTGTAGAAAGCCTTCCAAGAAGAGTGGAAGCTGTTACAGCTGCAAGGGGCACCAACTTCATGTTAATGTTTATGGATTTAGAAAGTAATATTATAAATGCTCCTGTAGGTGTAGTCTATAGGTGGCTCAATACTTCTTAGTGTTTTTCATGTACATATGCTTTTTTTCCAAGTGCTCCTGTTGGTTTCACTCAGCTTTAGCTGTTGAGTTTCAGAAGTGGGGTGGATTAACCCAGCATTACTTAACGGTTGTAGTGATATTTAACAATAACACAGAGGTAAACTATGACCTGCAGGAGGTGTGGAAATATGTTTTTTATTGGCAAAATGTGAACTGTATGGTCTATGTGCTGTTTAAAAAAGGCCAAACAAAATCTCATTTCTTGGTAAGAGTGAATGTATTATCACTCATAACTTCAGAGATGGAAAATAAGAGTAATTACTCGATAGCTGTGTGTAAGACCTGTTTTATATTTCATTCATGTCCATTGCTCCACTAGATATCCATTTTGTTTTATTTAGTCTCTATAGAGACAGCCTGACCTCTCAGAGAACAAAGGTATCTCACCTGCTCATCAAATCCCATGTACATAAACTGCATAATCCACTGCTGTACATCTGGTCTACTACGATCCCAAAGGTTCCTCTTGGTTCTGCTCAGTTTTGCCAAGAACTCTTTAGCCTTGGAAGAAGGGACTGCAACAGAGGACATTGCTGGGACAGTACCAGCTCCTGCCACTGGATGGAAGCACCAAGAGGCAAAAAAAAGAAAGACATTTTTTCTTTATTTGTGTTTTTTGAACACAAATCAGCACCACTAAATACTGTTAGGCATACCTTTAAAGATGTTACCATCTCTTTTCCCTAAGATCCTGTGTAAGCAGCTGTCGCTGGACACATCTGTAAAGGAGAGTCAACAGAGACATAATGAGCTCTAGATGAGTTACATTAGATTCTTGATGAATAAGAAAATATTTTTAAACAGCCACACAGTTTATGGTCAGTTTAAGGTCAGTTTTTACTCATTATCAGGAAGTACAAAGCAGATGAAGTCAGAGTTGACAGTTAGACCAGTTCTGTGTAGATAGGTCATTAGACCTGTGGACTGTGCAAAGAGACTTTATTTCTTCCCTTTTTTTCTTGGTTATATTGCTTGTACTGCAGCAGTTTTTTCTAGTTATGTGAGTAGTATTACAGCCTTTACTTGTGTTTACTACACCAGTGTAAAGTATGAGTTTGTTTTCAGTTTTAATTATGGATGTAAATGTCAAAGTGGCGCTTTAGACGTGGTTAAAACTGGAGATGTCCAAACTACATATGAAGAAAGTTCATGTATAAATAGTTTTCTACAGTCACTTCCTTGAGCTCCTCTGGTGTAATTTTGGCACATTGTTTGGAGTGCTTGTGTCCAAAAGTTCACCAAACCAGTTTCGTCAGATGACCTTTTATTGCCTGTGAATCAGAACAGTTTTCTCAGAGAGCACTTGAGTCCTATTCATCACAGTGACGTTTCTGTTAGGGTTAATTTTTTTGTTATTTTTGGAAAATTTAAATTGAAAGCTGAGCCATATACACCTTAGAATGATATGTAAAATGTAAATGAAAACACAATGCAATGATTTGAACAGCTCATAAACCAATATTTTGTTTACATAAGAGCATAGAAAAAGTTATCAAATGCTAAAAGTATGACATTTTAATTTTCATGAAAAATATTAGCTCATCTTGAATTTGATGGCAGTAGCATGTCTCAAAAAAGTTGGGACAGGGGCAACAATAGGCTGGAAATGTAAGTGTTACTAAAAAGAACCAGCTAGAGGATCATGTTGCAACTATTTAAATAAATTAGCAATAGGACAGTAGTGACTGGGTAAAAAGAGCACCTTAGAGAGACAACATCTCAGAAGTGAAGATGGGCAGAGGTTCGGCAATCTGAGAAAAATTTCAGAGTAATGTTCATCAATGTTCCTAAAAAATTACAAAGGCTTTGACTATTCCATATTTTATAGTACATAATAACATCAAACGATTCCAAGAATCTGGAGACATCTCTGTGCGCAGTTGACACAGCCAAAAACCAGTATTGGATCCTGATGATCTACAGGCCCTCAGGCAGCACTGCATTGCAAACAGACCATGATTCTGTCATAGATATCACGGCATGGGCTCAAGAACACTTCCAGAAATCTCTGTCTGTGAACTAAGCTCACTTAGCCATCCACAAATGCAGGTTAAAGCTCTATCATGCAAAAAAAGAAGCCATATGTCTACATGATCCAGAAATGTTGCCATCTTCTCTGAGAAAAAGCTCATTAAAAGGCAAAGTGGAAAACTGTTCTGTAGTCAGATGACTCAAAATTTTAAATTCTTTTTGGAATAAAAAGGACTAACGTGGGTAAGGACCACCCGATTTGTTATCAGTGCTCAGTTCAAAAACCTGCATCTCTGATGGTATGGGGGTACATTAATGCCCATGGTACTACTTACACATCTGGAAAGGCAGCATCAATGCTGGATGATATTTAGATTTTAGAGCAACATATAGTATGTTTTCCTCCAATGTCCTTTTCAGGAAAAGCCTTGCATATTTCAGCAAGACAATGCCAAACTGCTTACTGCAGCTATTACAAAAGCATGGCTTCATAGCAGAAGCAAAATGTCTCACTTTGAACATTAGATATGTTTTCTGCATTCTTTTGCAAACAAAGTATTGGTTTATGAGATTTGCAAATTATTGCATTGTGTTTTTATTTATATTTTATGCAGCATCCAACCCTTTTTGGAATTAGGGTTGTATTATTACACAATATAGAAGTACACTGACAAATCAGTTATAAGCTCTGTCCACTTGCCAGTTGGACTTCACTGCAGTAATGGACTTCATGATAGCATCTTCTAGGACTCATATCATTCTAAACATGTCTTGAACAGGATGGCTGCCACTACACTGAAGCAACAGACTACAGCTCTATTCTTCACTCAGGGATGTGTTGAGTCTGCAAAATCAAGGGAGGGGTTTTATGAACTTGAAAAGTTTAATGTAAAAGCTCATCTTTTACCAGTTTTTTTTCTTGCACATGTGTTTGGAGAGGCAGCCTGACTTATCAGTGCTTGGATGCTAGTACTTTAATTGCTTGATGGTTCGTCAGACTGCCCACATGTGATTAAGAGACTGAAACAGTGTTGTGCATATTTCACCTCATATCTGCTTTGGCAAACTAATTATTCATTAGTTATTCTTTTCACAGGTTTTGTGTGGTGTGTAATCTTTTCTCAAACCACCAGCATTAAAACCGCTTGACATGTGTGATAGTGCATCAGTCGACTGATATTTGAATCAGTGTAATAAATACTTTTCACAGCAAAGATAAACAAAGTAGAAAATGAAACGGCACTTCTAGAAGGACTATGAAAATAAGTGGAGATGTTTTCTCAACAATTTAAAATATCTGTCTGAGGAAGACAAATGTTGTTTCTTTTTCTTTTCTTTTTTCTGTCATGCCTGTGTCATTTCTCCATGAAAGACAACATGGGTGTGTTGGTTCAGACTGAAATATCTTAGCAGCTGTTGGTTTTATTGTTGTGAAATTTTGCACCGGCATTCAAGGTCCCTAAATGATTTATCTTACTGGCATTTCTTATTCACTGACTTATTCTGTAGTTACAACAGAAGGCTGAATTTTTGCTTTGGTAAATTACTGAGCTTTTGCTTTGCTAAACTAAGATTCTACCTATTAAATATAAGCATATCTTTATATTTTAGCATGCAACATTTAACATTTTGCTGACACCAAAAGCTGTACCTAAATACAGCTTCACAGAGATGTTTGCATGAGCTTTATTGCCTATAAGTGGAAGTATCTGCTTAGTTTTTTTAATTAATTAGTAAAATCAGTAATTAGCATTAGAGCAACAGTTTGTTTTTTAGTATGATATCAAGGGCATGAAGATACATCTGCAACTGCCTGACATTGCCTTGTTTTACTGCTTGAAAACCATTAGTCCTAAAGTTTATGTGAACTATAGTCATGTGAAAAAGAAAATGGCCTCTTCTGCAGTTGTTCATCCCAGGATTCAGTAGCTTGTAGAATTGTCTTTAGCAGCAATAACTTGAAGTAATCATTTCCTGTATGACTTTATCAGTGACACACATCTTCTTCACAACATTGCTTCATTTTGTTGAGATTTGTGGGCATTTGTTTAGGCACTGCTCTCTTAAGGTCCTGCAACAGCAATTCAATTTGGGTGAGGTCTGTTTTTCTTTTTCAGTCATTCTGTTGCAGATTTGCTGTTGTGCTTGAGATCATTGTACTGTTGCATGACCTAATTCCATCCAAGCTGTCAGACAGATGATCTCACACTGGACTCAAGAATACTTTGGTATACAGAGGAGTTCATGGACTAAATGACTGCAAGGTATCCAAATTTTATGCCTGCAAAATGAGCCCAAGCCATCACCCCTCCACCACCATGCTTGACAGTCTGAATAAGAGGTTTGTGCTGATATACTGTGCTTGGTTTCCTCCAAACATGGCACTGTGCATTATGGCTAAATATCTCCTTCTCTGGACATTGTTCCAGAAGTTTTATGGTTTACAAACTAGGATCTGGTTCAATAGGAGAGGGGCCCGATAGCTGATGGCTCTGCCTCCCATTCTACTTTCAGAAACTTTAGGATCCACGAGTAAGCCTGCACTCTGGCAGCAGGCTGTGTTGGAAAAATATAGTGCTATGACATCTTTAAGATAAGACAGGACCTGATTATTCGAGATTTTGTATGTGAGGAGAAGCATTATATAATCAATTCTTGATTCAGCAGGAAACAATGAAGACAAGAAGAAGAAGAAATATGATCTCTCCTTTTAATCCTTGTCAGTACTCTTGTTGCAGCATTTTGGATCAACTGAAGACTTTCTAGGGAGCTCTTAGAACAGCCAGATAGTATTGAATTGCAATAATCAAGCCTAGAAGTAATAAATGCATGAACTAGTTTTTCAGCATCTCTCTGAGACAGGATGTTTGTTTGCATTGCCCTTGTCTCTCTGTGCTCTCCTTTTTCTCTTTCCCCTCATCCCCCAACCAGTCAAGGCAGATGTTTGCGTCTCCCTGAGCCTGGTTCTCCTTCAGTTAAAAAGGGAGCTCTTCCTTCCCACCATCACCAAGTTCTTGCTCAAAGGTGATCTTTTGATTCTTGGGATTGTCTCTCTAACATTAAAGGGTTTTTACTTTACAGTATAAAGCACCTTAAAGTGACCTTTGCTGTGAATTGGTGCTTTAGAAATAAAACTGAATTGAATTGTATTGAATTATGATTTCTTCAGATAAACTTTGCAAACCAAAGCTGTGCTGCCATGTTCTTTTTAGAGAGAAGAGGCTTTCTCCTATCAACTGTTTCAAGCAAGTCATACTTCTTTTATTTATTTATTTTTATTATATTTTCGGGTTGTTCGTCCATCTGTGCTTCCATCCGTTCATTAAGAAACTTATTACCATTCCAGGAGTTGACTTGTTTGCTGGATCTTTACCAAAATTTGTATGGTTAATACCTATGACGGGTAGAACATCTGATAACATTGGGGTAAAAGGTCAAGGTCACTCAGGGTCAGATTCTAGCTGAGGTCTGTAGAGTCTGAGATGTTGTCTTGATGCATGCTCAATCATCCAGGTAAGTAAAACTTCCAAAGTTGATTCTGTTCATCAGGACGTAAAGTTTCCGTGGGAGAAAGGTTTCATCACTCATCCA
>VUQH01022479.1:11766-24994 GCA_015106775.1 Etroplus canarensis | reverse complement strand
TGTGTGTGTGTGTGTGTGAGAGAGAGTGAGAGAGAGAGAGAGGGAGAGAGAGAGAGAAAGAGAGAGAGAGAGGGAGAGAGACTTTTAATCACCTTTTATATAATTTACAGCAACAAAGCAAATTTCCAAAGACCTCAAACTAGCTATCTAAGCTTAAGAACTGGTCACACATTTTTGTGGAAGAAGATAATGGAGTGCAGGACAAACATCACACCAACACAATCACATTGCAGTTCCATGATCCTAGCATGATTCTGACTGGTACAAAGAGTCTCAGAGTTTATCAAAAAGAAGAGTTGACGGAAAATCATCTCAAGCCTTTCAAAATGTCACACCTTTTATTAATTGTAATTTTTCACCCATTTCTTCATCAACACTGAATGTGTGTGAGTGGGCCAGTCATCTGCCACAGCAGTATTACTCAGTTCAGCTCACAGGACACTTTCCCGAGTACAAGAAACAAAGGCCAGTCTGTTTCTATGGTTTCTCACATATTGGAGATCTGAGTGGAATTTTACATAGTCAAGGCTAATAGATAGACTGCACCCACTGACATCAAACAAATACCAATAAGCTGTATGATGATGGAGAGTTCAGCTTCAATGCTCCTAGACTGAATGTCAGCCATTCCACGGATAATATTTTTAGTTATGGCTTGTGTCATTAATGAAATGAAGTGTAGTCATTTTATCACCAGTAACATGGAAAAAAGGCCTTCTGAGAACATGCTTTGATGTTGGAATACCTCCTCCTCAATAGGCCTACACATGCGTGCACACACACACACGCACACACGCGCACACACACACACACACACACACACACACACACACACACACACCTACACACACACACACACACACACACACACACTCTCACAAACACACCCCGACAAGCATTCAATATGTGTCGAGCATGCAGTCTGTCTTCAGCTCTGTCCTCGAGGCACCAGCGAGAGTGTTTGGCTAGCTTTTGCCTCAGGGACAGGACTGTTTTTCCCTCAAGGGGGAGAAGGAAAGTTGAGACAGACAGGGGGAAAAAAGGGAATTGGATGGAGAAGAGATGTAAAAAAGAAAGATGTGTCAGAATTTCCACTGATTACAAGTCTTCCCGTGCGGAGATTTATTTATCTGCCTCAAACCACTACTAAGACACACCACCACTCATCAAAGTGATTCCAATCAGCAAGTGGCGGGGGGGGGGGGGTTTCCCCCTTTTTTTCCACACACAGTGTTGCTCATCAAACACAATGAATTCATGATAGGATTGTCTGAACTCCCTTGCCAAACTTACCTGGAAAAATAGAAGCACTCATAATGCATCAGAATGGTCACAGGCTATCAGTATAACACTGTTACATAGTTTTTGTAGCATAATAGCACATATGTTTATATATATATCAGTACATACTTTGGGAATATTTTCACCCAAAATTAAGCAGTACCATTTAACAGCACTGTTCCACTGAAATCCAGAATAAGATGTTTTTTAATATGGTGAGATAAGATGAACATTCATATTAATTCACTGGATTAAATAGATAAACTGACTGCAGTTTAGTGTTTAATTTCCAGATGGCTACTCAATATTAACTCAGCTGAAAGATTTACTACGCTGTGCTACATCACAGCAATATCATGATATAAAACACCTGTGAAAAATGATTCGATTTATATAAGACAGTGATTCTGCTTGCTAATGCTGCCAGACAGAACAGGTCTTAAAAAAAAGAAGAAAAATGATTTGATTTATATAACTCTCCTTTCCTGATGGAAACAAAATTAACAAAAACAGGTGAAACCATTTTCCTATCATATGTGAAATACTGTGAAACAGTTGAACCTATAAAATGACCATATGTTTGAATGTAAACTGTTTACCTACAAAGTACAGTCAAATGAACAAGAGAGTATACCTGTTTCATTGCTAGGATTTTACAGTGGCTTGCAAAAGTATTTTCCTATTTTTATTTTTTTTGCATCACAACCTGTAATTTAAACTGAATTTTGGGAGAATTTTTAAAAATTACACAAAGTAGTCCAAATTGGTGAAGTGAAATGAAATGGGGAAAAAAAACATATTTTAAAAATCTAAAAAATAAAAAAGCAGAAAGTGGTGCATGCATTTGTATTCACCCACTTTGCTATGAAGCCTCTAAATAAGATCTGGTGCTCCCAATTACCTTCAGAAGTTACACAATTACTTAAATAAGGTCCACCTGTGTGCAGTCTAAGTGTCATATGATCTAAGTATATATACACCTATTCTAAAAGGCCCCAGAGTCTGCAACACTACTAATCAAGAGGCATCACCAAGCAAGCCACACCATGAAGACCCAGGAGCTCTCCAAACAGGTCAAGGACAAAGTTGTGGAGACATGCAAATCAAGGTTGGGTTATTAAAAAAAAGTATCAGAAACTTTGAAAATCTCACAGAGCATGATTAAATCCATCATCACAAAATGGAAAGAATATGAAATCACAACAAACCTGCCAAAACTCACAGACTGGACACGGAGGCATTAATCAGAGAGGCAACAAAGAGACCAAATGTAACCCTGAAGAAGCTGGAAAGTGCCACAGTGGAGACTGGTGTATCTGTCCAGAGGACCATTTTAAGCTGTATACTCTGTATACTATATACAGAGAGGGGCTTTAAGGAAAAGTAGCCAGAAAAAAGCCATTGCTTGCAGAAAAATATAAGAAAGCACGTTTGGAGTTCACCCAAAGGCATGTGGGAGACTCTTCAAATATATGGGAAAATGGCCTCTGGTCTGAAGACACTAAAACTGAACTTTTGGATCATCAAGGAAAATGCCAGCTCCGACACTAATCTAACACCTCTCATCACCCCAAGAACACCATCCTCACAATAAAGCATGTTGGTGGCAGCATCATGCTGTGGGGTGGTTTTCAGGGAGTGGGAAACTGGTCAGAATTGAAGGAATAATGGTGCTGAATACAGGGAAATTCTTGAGGAATTCTGTTTCAGTCTTGAAACAGGATTTGAGACTGTGACAGAGATTCACCTTCCAACAGGACAATGACCCTAAGCATACTGCTAAAGCAACACTCCAGTGGTTCAAGGGGAAACGTGTATGTGTTGGAATGGCCTAATCAAGCCCAGCCCTCAATCCAACTGATAATCTTTAGAATGACTTAATGATTGCTCATAGAGACATACCCTAAGAGACTTGCAGCTGTAATTGCTGCAAAAGGTACATAGGTAATTAGAAAGTACTAACTTTGGGGGGGTGGCTACATATGCACACGCCATTTTTATTTATTGAACATTTTTAAAATATTTTTTTCATTTCAATTCCCCGATTTTGGTGCATTCAGGTGTATGTTAACACAACACCAAGGAGGAAAGACATCAGCAATGATCTTAGAGGAGCAACTGTTGCTGCTCATGTACCTGGAAAGGGTTATAAAGTGATTTCCAAATGATTTGAAGCCCATCATTCTACAGTGAGAAAGATTATTCACAACTGAAAAACATTCAAGACAGTTGCCAGTCTTCCCAGGAGTTGACGTTACAGAAAATTCACCCCAAGATCAGACTGTGCAATGCTCAGAGAAATTTAAAAAAAGAGCCACATCTCAGACTCCAAAAGCTTTCACTGGCATTGGAAAGGGTGCAGCATAGCTTAGGTTTGCAAAGTTGCATCTGAACAAACCACGTGACTTCTGGAACAATGGTCTTTGAACAGAGGAGACCAAAGTGGAGATATCTATCCATAACGCGCAGCACAATGTTTGGTGAAAACCAAAGCAGAATATCAGCACAAACACCTTACACTTCCTATCAAACACAGGGGTGGAGGGAGTGATGATTTGGGCTTATTTTGCAGCCACAGGACTTGAGCACCTTGCAGTCATTGAGTCGATCGTGAACTCCTCTGTATACCAAAGTATTCTCGAGTCAAATATGAGGCCATCTGTCCGACAGTTCAAGGTTGGCTGAAATTGGGTCATGCAACAAGAACTAGCTCCCAAACACAGCAGCAAATCTACAACAGAATGACTGAAAAAGAAAATCAAGGTGTTGCAAAGTTGCAGTGTGCAGGGACCTTAAGAGAGCTGTACATAAACAAATGCCCACAAACCTCAATAAACTGAAGCAATCAAGAAGATTTGGCCAAAATTCTTCCACCACAATGTGAGAGACTGATAACATCATACAGGGCATTATTACTTCAAGGCATTGCTGCTAAATGTAGTTCTACATGCTACAAAATCACTTAGATTTTCAGACACTGCTTCTGCATTTTGTCATAGTTTTTGTTAAATGAATAATGGCACAGTGTAATATGTCATGTTGTTGTTCATCTCAGGTTAGATTTAAATAATTTTAAGGCTTTCTTTTTCACATGACTGCAACTAGGAACTATTGCAGTCATTTAAATTTAGTATAAAGTCTCCTTTTGAAAGGCAGTGAAGTAGAAGTGCTGTAAAATGATAATGCCCAAGTACAAGTGCTTAAGTGCAGGAGTTGAGTAAATGCACTCTGTGATTCTCCACCTCTGCTGTTTGTAAAAATGATCCCATAGTTTCAGCCGTATTTGTAAGATGAGAACAAGAAAAGGCAAAGGAAATGCTAAGAAATTAAGTGTATGCAGGAGTGGATTTGGAGCTGGTGTCCAGCTATGCAGTGTCTTGCCGACACCAAAGATATTTAAGAATCGATGTCTACAGTCTTTTAAACTAAATATAGAAAAGTCCTGCTTGCTCTGCGGAGATTCACTGCCTACCCTAATTTAGCTTCGAAACACAAATCAAGCAATTCTCTCAAAACAGCTGATATGTGAATGTTGAGGTCATGCTGGCTTTTGCACCAAAGAGCTGCTGCCCCAAAAGGGAAATGATGAGAAAAGAAAGAGGAAGAACAGGGGGAGGAGTAGGTGGAGGCATGGGAAAGAGATGAAGGGTGAGGGTTGACATGCAAGAACAGGATAGGGAAGTGGAATGAGGAACTACTGATGCATTTTGGCGTATTTTCTGCTGCAGCATCCAGGGAATATTATGGAGAAACGAGTTTCCCCCAAAGGAGGTCTCCTGAGCTGCCCACAGAGCATGCTGGACTAGCCTGGCACGGGAGAGGAGAGGAGAGGAGAGGAGAGGAGAGGAGAAGAGTAGCTCTGGGACAGCGGAGAGTCTACATGGTAAAGTTGGAAAGAGATCACAGCAAATATCTGTTCAGGGTGTTTCGAAAGAACAAAAAACCCACTGCAGGGATGGAGGGCTGTGCAGAGTGGAGGTTGCTACAACCTGAATAGTCAAACACAGACTCCCATTGGTGGAAGCCCATTTGTGATTTACAGCTCAATAAAGAAAGTGTCAACTGACTACTCTCCTTTGACCCCAAAACCCAGCTTTCATCAAATCCACAAATCATAGATACTAAAAGAATTTCCATATCACTCTCCTAAGCTGAATGTGAGCTTCCTTCCACTGGATGGATCGCCACATTGTGGCAGGACAGCACTTGTCTGAGGTCAGATAGTGAGTAGGGCTGCGGCTGAGGTTTACAGCACTGATGCATTTCGCTGAATGACCTTACCAGATGAAAAAAGAGATGAACAAGGTGACAAAAAAATTCCTACCAAAGTGTTACTGCTGCCACAATTATTTAGTCTATAAATTGTATCAAAAAACAAAATGCCAAAATTTATATCAGACCAATCTGAATTTCAGATTCAGCAGACGAGCTACATGTTATTATTATTTTCATTATCAACTACAGTAATTTGATCATCACAAACTATTTATTGAGTATTCATCTCTTACCTGTTTGGAACGTTTTTAAGCAAAAATGTGCAAACATAGTTGGTTCCAGCTTTGTAAAGAACAAGTTTACCACTTGCATATAATATAATATTCAAGCAGTAACCTCCAAGGTTGAAAAATAACGCAAACCTGCCAGTGCCAAAAACTGTAGTTCCTCTAGTGGCCACTTGAGGCAGGCTTCAAAAGCAAGTAAATCCCCATAGGCTCCCATGTCAAAATATCGTACTTCACAACAGAAAGAAACATGTCTGCAGCCTGCTTAAGAAAACCACTTTGGTTTCTATAGATAAGTTCCCCTTTCCTAATTGTACATAGAGTCATTTTATCTTTAACACACCAGATTAAATTCTATTAACGCCTAAAGTTATGAATTACTGTTGTACATGTCAACTATGCCAAAAGCTGTTCGCTACACACATTACATGCTCTCATTCAAAATTTGTCACTGCTCTTCCAAAAAACAAGCAAGACTGCTAAAATCAAGGTTTTAAAACAGGAGTTCACAAACCAAGAAGTCACAGAGGCTAAATCCTTCAAATACAGTCTATGGTAATATTTAACTAGCGTCACCCAACATTAGTGCTCCAGGGTTAATTATATATCACTGACTTGTTGATCAGACAAGATAAGCCATTTAATCATACCATCAATATTATCCTGGACACTACAATCCTGTTTTTGTAGAAAAGCTGCCTGCATATATATTGTACATTCTGTAGCACACAATTGCAGTTATCTATCTTTTACATAGTAAGAAACAGCAATGGCAGTGAGCTAACATGGATGGTGAGTTGGGCTTCTGTGTCACCCAAGAACACTTAAACATGTGCTGCTCTACCCTTGAGGTGCAACTGCCTTGAATGAGGAATAACTGAAAAACATTATGTAGACAAACGTATTGGGCCACCTACACATTACACCTACAGGAAATTTTATGACACCCCATTCTAAATCCATAAGCATTAATATGATGTTGGTTCCCCCTTTGCAGCTATAACAGCTTCCACTCTACTTGGAAGGCTTTCTATAAACTTTTGGAGTATGTCTGTGGGAATTTTTGCCCATTGTTCCACAAGAGCATTTGTCAGGTCAGAAACTAATGTTGGGTGAGATGGTCTGGTTCGCAATCTCCATTCTAGTTCATCCCAAAGGTTGTGGATGGGGTTGAGGTCAAGGCTCTGTGTAGGCCAGTCAAATTCTTCCACACAAACCCATCCAGTCACAACTTTATGGACTTTGTTCTGTGCACCAGAACACAGGTCATACCGGAACAGAAAACAGCTTTCCCTAAACTGTTCCTACAAAACTGAAAACATAGAATTATCCAAAAATGTCTTGGTAAGCTGAAGGGGCCTAGGCCACCCTCAGAAAACCAACCTCAGAGCATTATCCCTCCTACACCAAAATTTACATTTGGCACAGTGCAGTCAGGCATAATGTTCTCCTGACATTCACCAAACCCAGACTCGTGCATTAGCCTGCCAAATAGAAAAACGTGATTCGTCACTCCACAGAACACATTTTCACTGCTCTAGAGTCCAGTGGTGGCATGCTTTACGTTGCCCCATCAAACACATGGGAATGTGTTTGGTGATGTAAAGCTTGCATTCAGCTGTTCGAGCATGGAAACTCACACTATGAAGCTCCCAGCGGCAGACTCCATTTCTCGGTGTTTGATTTTTTTTATACTTGCAGCAATGAATAAAATCTCTGAATTCAGCAATTAAGACATGTGATCCAATACTTTTGTCCATATAGTCTAAATGGTGGATGAATGGAAAAAATCAAAACATTGTAAAATATTATAAAGACAGTAAATCATAAATTTGCCTCCAAAAAATTACTTAAACAGTTAATTGCTTATCAAAATTCTTTCTTGTTGACTTCTTAAATAGCAGCCTATAAATTATCAATAACTGGCATATCAAGTCTGGACAAAACAGAAAAAAAACATTATTTTAAAAACAGAAAATGAAAGAAGATGTCAAGATATGCATAGTGTTTGACAGGCAGTGTCTGGGAGGTGTAATGCTAAAAGATGTGTCCAAAGATGTCTCCACAGTAAGTCAAAAGGATGACACAAGTTACAATTTTTTGGAAAAGATGCATGTAAGAAATGATAAATAAATAAATAAATAATTCTCATTCAAATTCATTCATTCAGCTTTACTGACTCTTGTCTACCTCCAGGGCTTCTCAGTGAAGCACTTTGTATATTGGTCAGACATCAAATGCCAGAAGCCAAATTCACACATTCAAATCACCATACTACATTTGAACATTTGCAAGCACATCCCACACTCTCATATGCTTTTCTATTGTTGTTTCAGGGATGACAAAAAAATAAGACAAGAGCAGGGGGGGAAAAAAGCCGACAGCCTCACTCATCTCCTTCTGCCTTTTGCAACCATAGCTCCTCTCACTGCGAGCTCTATTGATTTCTAGTCTTAATGCTGCTGCGCTGTGCATGGAGGAAGATGCTGTGGAGCGAGGCTGACCTTTATCAATGTATGCAGATGCTGGATGTAGGTGCAAGGGCAGGAAGGGCACCTCCACTGGCACCGCAGACTATCAACCTGGCAGGTAGGGAGTGAAATAGGAGCAGTGACCTGTATTGAATGCCACCACTCTCCGTCTCCTTTTTCTAGTTCAAAACTACATTCAGACACACAGAAAAACATCAACGACAGTGTAAATCTAAAGAGACAGCACTCCTAATGGCATAAACATAGTCCCAGAGATGAAACAATTTATAGAAAAATTAATTATTAACATTATAAAAAGAAAAATGATCTAAATACAACTATGATGTCTATTAAAAGGCATTTTTCAAGCAAACAGCCCCCTTCAATGACAAGATCTGCTGCTTATGAACTGCAACATGGAAAATTAATCTGATTAAATTCGAAGCGACATTTCACATAATGTTCTTGCCATTTTAGAGAATACAATGAATTATTGATTATTAGGGAATTTGATCATTAGCCACAGTGCCACAGCCATGGTTATTCTTTTAACATCACTTGAAAACTCTTGCCTTAATGTTGCTGTGAATGCAGGGCTGCAAGTAATTATCATTTTCACATTTAGTTCTTCATATTTAGTATATCATATTTAGGCTACTACTGGAAGCAGCAAAGGTTAGCAAATCCTGACTTTTAGTCCCTGTGCATAAGGTATCCTCCATTTTACTTAATGCCACATCTGTAATTAGACCCTTCTTTTCTGGTAAACGAACTTTAACCTCCAGTTCACCATTTGTACAATTTTAATTAACATTGTGCATCTTCCAAATCCGAACAGAAACCAAATCCTTCCTCCAAATGCACCTGAGATATTATACACCTATTTTAGCATGCTCTATTTGTAAAATGCATGGAATGACCCTTTAACCGATCATTATGAATGTGTTGTTGCAACTATTTTTAATATTTCCTGTTTTTGGTTCACCATTTGTGCCAACAGATTTCCACATTTTGTGACGTCAAGCTGTAGATATCACAGCCAATAAAAAATTCCCACATATCTTGTCACCTCTAGGAAGCCGACATCAAACATTTTCCCCAGCAGGCAGTTCCTATTTACAGCGCATCTGACATGACTGAAGGCAGCTTCACAGTCTACTCACAAACTAGCTCACACTAATTAAAGACACATAACTAATACCCCAGTATACTCAGGTTTCAGCTTGCAGATGATCATAACATTAGCTGTGAGCAGGGCCTTTTGCAGTGTGGATGTTACTGTGCTCAACAGGGCATGTTTTACGTGTTGTGATCGTGTTTTGCTCAAGAGATTCACTGCATGTTAAAGACACATGTAGTAGCTTACCAGCGAGATCTGGCAACAAAGATTAATACAGTTTAATGCTTAAAGACCTACAGGATCAGTATATGGTCAGTTTTGTGTGTTATGCAAATATTTTCTTAATTAATGCGGAATGCAAAGATTGAGCTAGAGAAACGAAGTATCTGGCACTGTATGATTGATGTAAAGTACTGTAGAACAGAGCACCAGTGCGGAAGTCTTCATTCTCATGTTCAAAAATCTTTTAAGCTACCAAACTGTCCTGGAGCCTGGGCTACATAAACCAGTGACATAGTGTTATTCTCTGACACCAATCCACACCACAGATTGTACACTCTGATTATGTAACAGCATACAGTCGTATGAAAAATGAAGTTTTCTCAGGACTCTACACAGTTCTGTAAAAAACAAAGTACACCCCATGATTCAACAGCTTGTAGAACCACCTTTAGCAGCGATTACTTGAAGTGATTGTTTTCTGTGGAGGAATTTTGGCCCACTCTTCTTTACAATGTTGCTTCAGTTCACTGAGGTTTGCGCACATTTGTTTGTGCAAATGCTTAAAGTCCCACCACAGCATTTCAGTCAGGCTGAGGTCTGGACATTGAGTGGGCCATTGCAACAACTTAATTCTTTCTTTTTCAGCCATTCTGTTCTGGATCTGCTGCTGTGCCTGGGATCGTTGTCCTGTTGTCCGGCTGTATCACCCAATTTCAGCCAAGCTTTAACTGTCAACCAGACAGTTCCTCTGGCTGCAAAACAAGCCCAAATCATCACCTCTCTACCACTGTGCTTGACAGTTGGTATGAGGTGTTTGTGCTGATATGCTGTGTTTAAATTTTGCCAAATGTGGTACTGTGCATTATAGCCAGACATGTCAAAATCTTGTGGTTTGGTCCAATGTAACTTTACAAACCTAAGTTGTGCCGCTATGTTCTTTTTAGAGAGGCTTTCTTCTGACAACCCTTCCAAACAAGTATTACTTGTTCAGTGTTTTTCTAATTGTACCATCATGAATTTTAACATTCAACATACTAATGGAAACCTGCAGAGACTGAGGTGTAGCTGTTGGGTTTTTGCTTTTTTCTCTGAGCATTGCATAGTCTGTTCTTGGGGTGAATTTTCTGGGACATCCACTCCTGAGAAGATTGTGCCATTGTGTTAACATGCACCTAAATGCTCCAGACCAGCAAACTGCCAAAGCCTCTGGTTTTATAGAGGTGGCCACACTGGCTGATGGTCAATTAATCAAGTGCATTTGATTAGCAACACCTGGCTGCTACTTACCGTCTTAATTCCCTTGAAAGCAGTAAAAGGTGTACTCAGTTTTTTACAGAACTGCATACAGTACAGTCTGAAAACTTCCTTTTTCACATGACTGTATGTATTCAATTCTCAACAAACACATCAGAAATCTCTGTTTGTTGGACTGATGATGGCCCGTTGGAGAATATTAACATATCGCCAAACCCTATCATCCAAGCTGTTTAATCAGTCCTGGGGTAAACATAAACCTCTGTGTCAACAAAATTTGACAACAATCAGTTTCTGCAATATTTCATGGTGCCTCTGGCAGGATTCATCTTCAGTCTGGATCGACCAACAGACCAATATTGCAGTCCACAAAACCACAGAACCTGTTTTCAGTCCTTTAACCCACAGAAATGAACACAGCACACACAATGGAAGCGCTTTCCATGGCTATGTGACAATAGGATTTGTTTTTTTTAATTAAGGTGAACTGATCTTTTATTGGTATACCCTCACTTAATTTCATCCTTACATTTCTCTAAAATGACACTTTAATGTAATACTTTCTTTAAGGTAATAAAAGCAGATATTTTTGCTAAAATATTTGAACATTTTATTGTTGCTTTGAATCCTAATACGTGCACATTCAAGGTGAAAGATCACCACAACGCAACACTGATCCCACCTCAGTATTTTATTGAGCACTTAAAATCATGTCTTATACAAAGAAACCCATTTAAACTTTGTACTATCAATCATTATTTATGAATAGATGTCTATGAAAAAATATTGTAAACTTGTGCAGTGTTTATTTGTTAAAACGTTTGCAGCTAAATGTTGTGACAGTCAAATGGGTCAAGCTGATGCACTTACTTCCTAACTAACTCTATTAGGCTGGAGAGACTGTCAAAAGTTTGGGGCGTCTGAATAAACTATCCCAGTCAGATTTACACACAAACACTCAGGGGCAGACTCAGAGCTGGCGACACGCCCTGTGCTGAACTGTGTTATAAATAAGCTTTAACTTAATTGCGTTCCCCCAACTGGGAGGAACAAATGCTCGACCAGCATATTTATTACCACTAAACCTGAGCTTGAGTTAGTGTGTTGGTGAGTGTTTATATGTGTGGGTATGCGTTCCTGTTCGATGTTTGTAAGTAGGAGCCAAAGTGCAAAAGGTACTCTAAGTTGGCAGAGGAAATGTTTTCATGAATCTTCCACGACTGCATGTCTCTGGTTGTGTTAGAATCTGTGTGAGACATTTGTTACAGTGGCGTTTTTTGATTCTTGTTATACTATTTTATAGCTATCTGTGACGTGATCTTATCCAGATTTTGTCAGATTCTCATCTGTTCTCCAGGAGGCTGTTTTCAGAAGCTATTTTTATCAAATCTGCATTATTCATGACCTCCTACTTTGACTGGCTGAAGGTGTAGCCCTTTGCACACCTCCAGCCAACTCGAATACTACTGAATGAATAATGCAAGACATACGTAAAAATCACTTCCTTTTAACTTAAGATCATACAGCATCTATGAAGCAGTCAGATCCTGAATGGTAAGTGGGAAATATGCAGTTGTACCTTTTACCCTTCACACAGGATGATCATGTCAGGGTTAACAAATCTTTCCGATGCAGCCACAGGTAGTTTGCCTAGTTTTACCACAGATATATTCTAAGTTTTGTTAGCTGGGAGTGACCTATAAAAAAATTGTTGAATATAAACACAGTTACTTGGCAGGAACCGGATGGAAGACTAGCCCCAAAAATTAATTTTACCTATGCAAATTTTCATCCTTTACTCGGGTGTTGAAAGGGCTATTTTGCTGGTGATCAACAGTAAAAAAAAAAAAAAACCCACACATTTCAATGCTTTGCTTGTTGTCTTAGCATGCTGAAATGCAAACTCCAGCTACATGAGTTACACGTACACTCACTGATTTAACTCTCTATGGTGGAATGTAGCAGTGGGCAATGCTTCAGAATTACTTCCCAAATCTTTCTGCATTTCAAAAACTGAGGAAGACAGAGGCTTAATAGTTGGTATCACTATAATCTAGCGCAAAGCTTTTTGTTTTTCACAGTCCAGCCACTTTAAGCCAAATAACTGATACATTTGTGTTCTGTGATTCCTAGATTAAACAAACAACTTTATTCATCCCCAGACGGAAACTGAAATCACTGACACTCTTATTGACAGAATACATACACACACACTTTTTTACATGCAGCATGCAGTGAAGGAGGTTGGTGAGTAAGGCTGCCCATTACAGGCACCAATGAGCAATGTAGGGGGTTTGGTGCCTTGCTCAAGGGCACCTGGTGTGACAATTAGAGAAAACTCTTTGTCTTTCAGAGAAGTTTCTTACTTACTATTGGAT
>VUQH01022479.1:0-11746 GCA_015106775.1 Etroplus canarensis | reverse complement strand
CACACACACACACACACACACACACACACACACACATACACACTTTTTACATGCAGCATGCAGTGAGGGAGGTCAGCAAGCAAGGCTGCCCATTACAGGCACCAATGAGCAATGTAGGGGGTTTGGTGCCTTGCTCAAGGGCACCTGGTGTGACAATTAGAGAAAACTCTTTGTCTTTCAGAGAAGTTTCTTACTTACTATTGGATGGATTGGCTTGAAACCACACATGAACAATCATGGTTTGCATGGGATGATCTAGTCACATTTTTCTTTTGATTAAAAAAAAATCAATGAATGAGTGAAATATTTCCACATCTACAATGGCGCCAAATTTGAAACAGATACTCATGATCCCCAAGAGGATGAATTCTAATAGCGTTGGTGATCCTATGACCTTTCAAAGGCCCAACCATAAATACTGATTTATTGATTTGGTAACACGAAGGTCAAGGCATTTAGATATACAGGCTAAAATTGGATTAAATTTGGAAGCAGAATACAGATGACTGATGTATTATCAGCATTTAAATTGCTATGTTAAAGCAAGCTTCACTAGGAAATATAGGTATTTAGAAAGAATGCTTTTAGAAGAGCTATGTGTAACTTATGTCCACAATACATCACATTTTAAACCGTATTCAGCCTGATTTCAAACTACATGTAAGGAGACTTTTGCCTACAAGCCCTATTTCACTTTTAACTGGATGTAAAGCAAAAGCAAAAATGCCACATAACAACTTTACCAAAGAAAACAAAGTCTGCATGCACCCCAAGGTGGTATAAAAACACAAAGACACATTCCAATTATTGAAAGAACACACACTATGAGGCTAGCATGAATAAAACAACAGAAGCACAGTGTAAAATATGATTAGCTGAGCTGGAGAGGATCCTGGTTGTGTGAGAGGGCTGGCTGCAGAGCGGTAAGGTAAACCTCATGGGTCTATTCCAAGATGTCTGGAAAAGTGCTGGCAGGGGGAAAAGCAGAGTGGTCAGCAGGATGAGGATCAGTGTGGACATGTGTTCTGTCAGTCATGACACCCAGAGGGGTGACAGCCTCACATTTCTCAGATAGTAAGGGAAAAATTTGGATGAGAGATGTGGGGGAGCTGGAAGAGGTGGGCGTTCATTTCATCATGAGCATAATGCCACCTCCCGCTGCAATGCTATTTATATAAAAATAAAAGGCAGGTTTACAAGCATAGAGGCATGCTCATGGAGGAGAGACCACAGATGCAATTACTTTAGGTGATTCTGGTCTGTCACTGCACACCACTCATTTGTTTATGAATCTATCGGTGCCTAGTTAAAGAGCCAACTCTCCGGGGATGGAGCTTCTCCACTTCACAGCTGTGTTATCTTTAATGGGTCAAAGAAAATGGAAGCCGTCATTTATTATTCTCAGCAGCTCCATACCAAGCTGGGGACAAGAACACCCACCACTCACCCCACAAGATAAATCTGAGGGGCCCCAAAGTTCTTTTTTTTTTCTTTTTTTGTCTTGTTTGTTTGTTTTTATAGAGTAGTGTTTAGGGCTGCAGCTACAGATTATTTTGTAATACCAAATAATACTCTAAAACTTTTCTTGATATATAATTGTTTGGGAAAAAAAGGCTTTTGTAAATGTGTTTAGAAAAGACTTTAAAAATCCCAAATCCATTCATATTCCATTCAGGAAATCAGTCAGTAACAATTTTTCTTTAATAATTACTCAAACTCAAGGACTTGATTGTGAAAATCATTGCTGAAAGTGGGATAAGCCACCAAATACTCCACCATTACTACTCATTCACACAACTTTATTTTGTGGAATATTCATCCTTCAAATTAAACAGTATAAGAGGGGGAAATCTTTCGGATGTGGGGTTAAAACAGTTAGTCAGTTAGTCAGACTGCACAGTTCAGCTGGACATCATATTAGCTGATATATCAGCCTTGTTGACTCATATCAGGTTATTAGTAAATAAGATGATATTCATCAGCTGTGTCACAACAATTTTGTGCTTTGTTAGGGCTTAAAAGACATTTTTATTAAATTTATTTCCCATTGCATCAATTAGGTGGTAAAACCAACTGCAGCAAACTTATTGACTGATCATTGCTTAATATTAATTACCAGTCAATCATATTTGATTTTTTTAATAAATATCATTTTACTATTATAATATATACTGTACTTAGACTGTAATGTTTAACAAAACAACCAGCATGGAGCTGTTCACTTTGTGCTCTGTTTTCAATAAGATCTTTTAATCTGTTATTTGATTAGTAAAAGAAAAGTGATACAAATCAATTAATGATAATTGTCAGCTGCAGCCACAGACAGTATAAAAAATGGATGTAGCCACCATGACATCACCCACTGGTTAGTGAAATCCTGTTATGAAGGCTTAAGCTGAATGTTTTTGCCGTCCCCCATCTTGGTGTTTTGCCAGGAGCAGTGGGTGGAACTTTTACATTCATTGGCTAACAACTTGTAATTGACAAGTCTTTAGTCAGTGAGCATATCCAGAATAATCATATTTTCTGACTACAGTCACCATGACTAAGAGCATAATTTATAATATGTGATATGACCTGAAACTTGAGCACATAAAGTCATCAGAAAAGCTTACGGAGCAAGAAAGCAGAGGGCTGTTTCCCCACAGACTTCTTTGCAAATACGTCTTTTTGCAACTACAGGTGTCACTCCCTGATGGCCGTAAAGGAGAATACAGGTTTAAGGCACTTCTGCACTGGCTTCACATTTCAGACCAGGAAGCTACATGCAGAGGCCATAACTTGGATTTTACCTTATATGGACATCACTTTAGACAAAAGCATCTGCCAAATGAATATAAGCCTGGAAGTCACTAGTCTGTGCCATCCTGAAATGTGTACCTGTTAAATTGTCCAAAATTATTAGGTAGCACTCTTTAACTAAGAAGTTATTTTATAGTTATGACCACCATTTAAGATGCTTGAGTTATCTTGATGAGAACTACCTGCTGGCTTAGAGCAGAATCACTGCTACCAAAAACTCTGAACTACAAAAACTATGGCTAAGAATTTAAGTGATGGATTCCAGAGCTCCACATTAGGACTGTAATAAATTTCCAGTTTGGCTGACAACAATGGAACCCAAGTCTGTGAAATGAGAAAAGAAAGAGCTTAAGAGTGGAAGCATTATTTGGTCTAATTATCCTATAGGGCATCAAAAACAGCCTACTCTTTGGATAGGGAGAACACTCTGCCCTCATTTAGTTGTCACAATTAACAACGAATTAGCAGCAAAAACTGTTGGATGTGCCAAATAGGGAATCCTCCAACAAAATGAAAATAAACAGAGCATTTTCATTGTCAAATATAGATTTGAACACAAAGGACACAAATAAAGTCTGTATATTTTTCAAGGCACGAGCATTAAAGCGACCCCGAGGAGAGATTTCAAGGCAGTGGAAGAAACATCATTGTAATTATGCCTTTAGTGAATATTCTACACATTCATCCCTTTTGTTTTGTACATGGAAATGTTCTCATGAATCTTATAGTATGCTTCTGGATGGAGCTGTCACTTCCACTGCTCCTCTCTGTCTGTTTTATGGATGCACACCAAATCTAATTCATCACTATCCAAGTGTAATTATGGAAATTTCTGGAGATTTGTTGGGAGTTTTGAAACATCGGTATGCCACTCTACAAAAGATCCAATAGTCTCTAAAGAGAGAAGCAAAGATTTTCATATTAATACTGGAGCGCAATGATGCATTTGGACGATTTTCATTATTTTATCCACTTAAACATTTCTTAATACTGTATTATAATTCTAGTTCAATATCTACAATATGTCATGGGCTCTCCCTTCACAGCAAAACTCTTTTTCTTGTTTATTTTGCACCTTTTGCATCAGTTTGGCCTGATGTATATTATCTCCATATGATTCTACAAAGTTTAGTATCTTTGACATTTATTCCAAAGATATTTACTTTGTTTACAAACAGTAATCATATACTATAAATCCTTCCTTAAACTGTACAAGTTCTTCTTTCCATTGCCATGAAAATGTGCAACTGATTCAAAACCACAGTATAATTTTAGATCTTGCTAAAAGGATCAGAGGTGAGACACCTTGACCTTTGTTCTTGTCCTTAACCTCAGCTTCGCAATTCATTGACATTCCGTGTCATAAATTTTCTTGTCCTTGTTGCATATATAATACGGTTAGACTGTGATTTAAAAAATGGATAGGACTGGAGTTGTTTTGGTAATCCACATGGCTATTCCTAGTTTGAGATGAGTTTAAAAGAGAGGGCGTCAAACATATAACCCAAGGGCCATGCAGCATGCCCAAAGGTCCAATTCTGCTAAACTAAGTGGCTTGGCAAATTGTAAAAACTGCAGAGAAACTATAATGTACCTTTCAGCTGCTCCCTTGCATTCTCCACCAAGGGTTCCTGATCCAACCCTCCATGGTGAGAGGGGCTTGTCTACCCACCTGGAATCGAACCAGGGATCTTTCGCTTGTAAGGCGAATGCGCAAACATCTACGCTACAGTCAAATAAAAAAATGCACTGAGAATTTCAGTGTAGTGAAAGTTAACATTACTTCACAGGACGGAAACTGTATGGGAATTCGTAAGCATTCAAGTTGTTTGAATCATAGAGAGGTAAAACACTGTTACTGCTGAATTTTAAAATACTTCTGGTTATATTCCTTTGAAGATGTACTTTTTTTCCTGAAGATTTTTAAAGTAATTGTTAATTCATTAAATATTTTTTCAGAAAGAAAAAAGTTTGTTTTAATTTATATATGGGCTATTAGGGTTAGGGTTAGGGTTATTAATTGAGATTAAACTGGACTGACCATGCGAGACCCAAGCGTTAACAACGAACAAACGGGCAAATTTGTAATTCCACTCTCTCATGCTTTTAGATTGGATGCTCGATAAAGGTTTCAAACCTGACAGTTATATAAAGCTATTATCAGATGGTGGACAGCTTAGCTTTGCTTAGCTTAAAAAACTGGAAATACAGGAAAGAGTTAAAAAATCCACTCGGGAGCATGTTAATCCAGATTGTTTAATCCGTTCACTACAAAGATGGGTGCTATAATGAGTAATAGTGAGCTTTTACAAATGCTGGTAGCGGGATTCATTTACCAGGCTTGTTTATTATCCTATTTCCAGTCTTTATGCTAAGCTAGCCTAGCACAATATTGGTTCTAGCTACTGTACAGTCATGTGCAAGTCCTGTGAAAAACAAAGTACACCCTATGTAGAGTACAGTATGTACAATTGCTTGTAGAGACACATTTACCCCCAATAACTTGAAGTAATTGTTTTCTGTATGCGTGCATCAGTCTCTTACATCGTTGTGGAGGAATTTTTGCCAACTTTTCTTTGCAGCGTTGCTTCATTTGCTTGAGGTTTGAAGGTATTCATTTATTTGTTAATTTTAGCATTTCTTTGCCAATTAGAACACACGCATATACTGGGTTATTTCATGCCATATTTTCCCTTGTGAGAACTAAAAAAGTAACTCTAGCAAAAGAGATAAACACTCTGTTTCTCAGTATATACTGGTGTTTCATTTTCCTTGTGGTATTTCCACCAAAATCTACAAAGCTTGTGACTTTTTGGTGACTTGACACTTTCCCTGATTGGCATACTATATTAGACATGGTTATCTTCCTTTGATAGCAATAAAAACCCTTCCCTGTTTTGTTCACATGCACCAGGTTAAACCCAGACTTTTAGAAAAATTACATGTCCTGTAGAGCCAGTCAAAATGTGGGACATCTTCTCAAGCTGTGGAACAGTTGGACAAGGAATAAAAATGCTGTGCAGTCCCACACAAAAGCGGCATCTGGTCTCCTTAACTCCTATGGAAGCAGTAAAGGTCTACCTTTTCACAGGACTGCGTCGAGTGCTGTCAAAACTTTAGTTTTCACCTGACTGTACAATTTTACTTTAAATGAGCAATCAAAATAAAAGCATTCCTTTGACACAATTTTTACTTCAACCAGGATTTTGATTCTTCTTCCAGGTTGTTAGTTTTCTGAGCTTTACTATTTTTCACTTTGTGTAAATGTATATTGAGGAAAATAGTTGGCTGATTACAACATAGTTTGTACTGTTTTAAAGAAATATTTAATAATTCTAGGTCTAAAACATCACTTTATCAATTTACAGTGTCATGCACTCATCCTGGGGCTGTGCTGCACTGTAAGAAGCTCGCAGCATGATGCTCAACACAATGAGCGGATCGATACTCTAACGTTCCCTCTCATTGCCAACAACATCACAACAGTCTCTCTCCACATCTCTCTCTTCTACTCCCTCAGCAGCCTTCAAACCCAGCTCCAAAAAAGCATCTCACACATAAATCAAGCCTGAGAGCTCAGCAAGCCCCAAGAGCATGCTGATCACCCCAACACTCTACCCCCGCCAATCTCCTGGGCCGCCTCAGCCCTCAGGAACCCACACCCTGGAGCACAGACCCTGCCAGTCAGTCACAGCACTCTGAGCGGGTCCTGATTGGTGGCGGAAGGGAATGTCACAGATGCATGTCACTTTGATTCAGTGCCTGCAGACCAATATGTGAGAAGCAAGCGGATGCAAGCTGTGAAATAAACAAATCAATATTTTTAAGAGCCACAGTTTTGTATACAAACCAGTTTCCCGAAGAATTGCTTTATATACATCTAAAAAAAAAACCTGTAGTGTCATACAATATACGGCCCTGATAAAATTTCTACTACAGTACAGTATGTTGCTATTATTGCAACACTGCCAAAAATGCCCACTCATTTCTTTTTTTTGTGCAGTATTGTACACAGATGGTACAATTGACAAGGCTACATAATGCATGCAATATACATAAGACATCACTGTTACTCACAGAACCGTACCACCTAAATGCAAGGTTTTGCATTTGTGGCTGGCTCTAGGAGGAATCAACCCACCATGTCTCATCATGACACAGCCTACCTGCAAACCTAAAACACTGCCATGTACTGAAGTTGTAATTTTCTCTTTTAATATCTGTTTCTATTCTTTCTTCATGCTTGTTGAAGCGGAGGGACACCGAAACAATAAAAAAGGAAAAGACCAAAATCCAGAGTTTGACAAAACAAAAGCAGCAGGGATTAGAGAAGCCGAGGGGGGGGTTACTTAAGGACTTCCTGTTTCCACAGTTGTGTGACGAATCCAAAAGTTGAATCCCTATTGCATGCGACACACACAGGATTGCTACCAAAGCTCTCTGATGACAGCAAAATCTCCTGACAGGAAAACAAGGGGATATAGAGTGCACGCTCAGATCAGAGGATACAGTGCCTAACCATGTAAAGAAAAAAGCATTTAAAGTTTGCAGAGTGATGAGTGCATACAGCACATGAACAGGTTATCAAAGTATGTTTGAAACTAAATGATGTCAAGAGGCAAAGAAGACAACATCTTTGTATCAAAGCAAAATCCTGAATGTGATGAGTTTCAGGCAGACTGCTGATTATCTTTGAAGCTAGCTATCATATCTTTCTGGATGGGCCTACCACCATCGAACTGCAATTCAAAAACTAAACCTTACTTTTAAAAGACACCTGAATGCACTCCATTTTGACTACGCTTGGGTCATTAAAATCAGACAAAAACCCATAAAACACAATAACACATCAAAAAACCAACTGCTCCACAACCACAAAAGCAAAATGTTGCAGTCTTACCAGGTCTCATCATTTTTGAACTCAAGCTCTCCGTATGTGTCTTCAAAGTCCTCTCCTCCTCCTTTGGCGAGTCCTTCCACAGTGCGATAAGGCACAATGACTGTACCCCTTGCTCCAGAAGTCCTCAACACTTTGACCTCCATGATACCGATGCTCTCGCTGACATGAACTGAGTTACTCTCAAAGGTGAAGATGCCTGAATGATCATCGTCTAGAATCGTCACAGTGGCCACAGTGGGGAACCCCAGCATAGCCTTTGGATATGGGAGACTGTTTGGGGACAGCACCTCATCCTCAGTTTCTAGGACACGCAGATTACTGAGGCGCACAAAGAAGTGCTCGTCCTCTTCGAAGATGTCATCGTCTATGATGCCAATGCTTATTTCCTTGATCATCTCTCCTGGTTTAAACACTACCGTACCTTCTGTGAACTCATAGTCTGCCCCAGCATTAGCTGAGCCATCCTCCGTCTTATAATCCACATAGATGGTCTTATTGATGTCGCCGCCCTTTCTGGTGATGGTCAGAATAGCAGCCCCACAGTTCTCCAGGCACTGGTAGACCGCAGGCTCAAAAGCAATCCGGGAGACATACTCTTCTGGTTCCTCCACATGCACCTCCTGCACACTAGAACTCTTTTTCGCCTGTTCTGCTACATGTTTCTTCAGGATATTTCCAGCACCTGTCATCATGCGTGTAGCTTGAATACGGTAGAAGGCACGACTCTTTTGCTGGTGCGAGAGCGCGTAGTAGTTGGCCATCTCGACCAGTTGATCCAGCTCTTTCTCTGGGTGCTTCTGCTTTAGGTCTTTCAAGATGCGAATCATATCACGTCGGGACTCATCTACCTCCTTGTTCTCGATCAAACCAATCAGATTGCTGGCCGCACCTCCGTCCATAAAATGAGAGTTAACCATCTTGCCATCCATCTCAATCCCCTTGGAGCGCTCAGTCTCGGTCTCAATGATGACTCCCCTGTGCTTTTCAGTGCGATACTTCTTGTGCATGAACTTATAGAAGAGCAGTCGTCTGTCCGCAACCCATGCAAGGAGTACACATATGGGGAAGAAGGCCAGTGTGACGAGACCCTCCCAGACCTGGACTACATTGGGAGAAAACACAGCCAGGATCATGTAGAGCCAGATGTAGGCAAAGATACTCCAGCCTGCAGTGACAAAGAATACTCTGAGGTGCTTGACCTTGCGTACCTCTCCTTGGGGAATGACAGACACGCAGAGGCCAATGATGACAAACATATTGAAAGCTGCACTTCCAACGATTGTGGAGGGCCCAAGCTCACCGGATTCGAATTCATGCCCACAAACCTCAATTACAGAAAGCAGGATCTCAGGGGCAGATGAGCCCAAGGCCATTAGAGTGAGGTTGGAGACTGTTTCATTCCACACCCGGATTGTGGTGGTGGTTGTTTCCCCATTGGGCCTCTTGATAACAATTTCTTTCTCCTGGGAGGTGATGACCTCAATGGCAGCCATGAAGCGGTCTGCAATGATTGACACTCCAAGGAACATGTAGATCAATGCCACAAAATAGACAATGACCCGTGCAATCTTGTCTCCCATGGAAGGATCCTCAGGATACCAGATGGGCAGGATAATCCCTGTTTGACATTTTGAGTTTCCTTTGCAGGTGGCATTGCTGGGGCTGAGCAGAGGGCTCGGAGTGGTCCGGGCCTCTGTACAAAGAAAGGCTACAGCCACAGAGACCAGCCCCAACCAGAGGCAGGCTGAAGACCCTGGTTTTACAGGCCTTGAACCCTCCATGCACCCTCCTTCGTCTCAAGGGTCCTTACCACACTGACGTTCCCTCTGGGATCCAGCACTGGGCTGTGTTTTTCCTCCACCCACCACCTGAACATACCAGACAGAAACAACAGATATTGTAGTATGAATATTATTTTATACCTTTATTACAAGGATTAAAAATTCAGTCATCATAAAACAATTGCCCAACTTGCTTTGTGACTTTTTTTTGGATAGATGAATACTTTTATTACCAACTAAATATTATTGTACTTGGGTACAATGAATTCTCAATAGTTACATAATAACTGAATAATTAATGGAATGGCATAAAAAGAAGGGGTATCCAACCTCCGGATATTTTCACATCATTTTAAAACTCAAGTAGTACAAGACTGTGTGTTTGCATTTTACAGAGAGAAACAAACACATTCTGAAGCAAGAAAAATAATTTCGTAATTTTAAATGAGTGCAAGAATTCAAATTATCCCACCATCTCTCTCAAAGACTTAATTGGGTTTCTGCTTTCTACTTTACAAACAGCATTTTCATGAGACCTTTATGTTATCTATGAAAATATATCCCCATGCTCAGTAATACAGGTCCGTAAACCACTATGTGAGCAATGTAGATAACATTAGTTTAATGAAATTACAGCCTGTGGGCTCATTTCCAATCATAAAGTTTATTTTGAGTTTAGATGTGGATACGTGCACGAAATAATGTGGATTTGAGCATGATTGTCTGAAGTCTCTTGGGTAATACACAGCTCTGAACCAAACAGCTCGCTCAGCAGGCCAGCAATGTTGCCAAACTAAGCACTGTCCAAAATGTCGCATTGGCAAAAAAACAGCAGCAGGGAGGCAGGAGATCGTCAAGAGGCAAACTGAAACAAAGGCTACAGATGTCCCGTCCAAATTCATTATATACTGAGCCCTAAATGTACATTTACCACTTCTGAAAGAGAAAGCAGCATTACAATAACAATACAGACACTGTCTAAATTCATAAAAGCTTTAGCTAAGCATTTTACGCACCTCTTCAGCTCTTATGAGATAGGACTTGACCGTTCTTTAGATGCAAACAGCTGCATAAACAGTTGACCACCCCAAACATAGATGATATGGCACACAGGGAATCACTATGAAAGCTCTCTCGTCAGTGGTACCAAATTTTTTTAGTGGTTCACTGGGTTGGATGGGGCCTCCATGTAGCCTCCACAACACCTTTGGGCCCCCTGAGGCTCACAGGAAGTTTAGTCTGAATTAAAGTGTTCTCTTCAGAGAGAAACACACAGTGTAAGTTAATAATTCTGAGCTAAATTCACTAGAGGATTATTTTTTTATGACTGTCACACTTCCCTTTGCTTTTGTCGAGCTAAATCTAGTTTGAGTCTTTCTACAATTTGTATGTAAAAGTGCTTTCTTATGTTCTGGTTCCTGCTTAGAGGGTCGGTTACTTCCTACACTAAAAGGTGTACAATGAAAACCCATGGCACTTTAAAGCACTGTGGAAAAAGGGATCCATTAAAGGGCATATTTTACGCTGCGTAATGCATATTTCTGATTTATCTAATTTGATCTGAAAGCCTTTTATAATAACATCAAGTACTTGAACTCTCAGGTGATGTTTTTGGATATGATATCTATCATCCAGGTAGACTTCTAGCTAGTTTGGATAGGGATTTTTATTGGAGGTGCGCAAATTCAAAGAGGAGGTATCATATTAACACCAATTCAAAAGCCAAATACAACCCGAATTACAGAAAAGTGGGACGTTCTTTAAATTTGAACAAAATGAAAACTAAAAGACTTCCAAATCACATGAGCCAATATTTTATTCACAACAGAACACAGATAACATGACAAATGTTCAAACTGGGAAATTGTACACCTTCATACACTAAATGAGCTCATTTCAAATTTGATGCCTGCTACACGTCCCAAAAGAGTTGGCACGGGGGCAACAAATGGCTGAAAAAGCAAGAAAGTTCAAAAAGATTTAGCTGGGAGAACATCTAGCATGTGATTAAGTTAACTGATATCAGGTCTGTAACATGACTAGCTATAAAAGGGATGTCTTAGAGAGGCAGAGTCTCTCAGAAGTAAAGATGGGCAGAGGCTCTCCAATCTGTGAAAGAGTGCATAAAAAAGATTGTGGAATACTTCAAAAACAATGTTCCTCAACATCAAATTGCAAAGGCTTTGCAACTCTCATCATCTACAGTTCATAACATCATCAAAAGATTCAGAGAAACTGGAGATGTCTCTGTGTATAAGGGACA
>VUQH01022478.1:4560-14870 GCA_015106775.1 Etroplus canarensis | reverse complement strand
ACAGTTAAAGCTTCCAGATCTCTCTCTCTCTCTCTCTCTCTCTCTCTCTCTCTCTCTCTCTCTCTCTCTCTCTCTCTCTCTCTGTGTGTATGTGTATGTGTGTGAGTGTGAGTGAGAGGCCTATTATTGTTGAAGCTACTGAAGAAAGTACATTGAATAGTGAGAACAATAGAAACATGGAAAGAAAGGCCATGCAACAGCTCTGCAATACCACTTTATGTAAAATAATCACCCTGTGTTCACACAGCGCCTTCAGTTCTTTGTGCATTTACCCAGTTCTTTGCAGTGATTTGAGGTGTGATTGTATTTGACTGCTTTTTGTTAAAAGGTGTTTCTAATATATTGCCCACTTTACTTACTACGTCTATGAGAATGCACACTTTAAATGGAACTAACACACCTTATATCAATGCAGACTGTCAAGATGGCAAAAGAAAATGGCAAATAGGACTCCATGCAAAAACATACAAATTCAATGGGATGTATTAAAAGTAAACTAATACAAAATAACAATGATGTTTGAAGGTCAGCAATATCAGCAGTGAGTGGATATGTGCCATAGGTGCTGTGGAGTTGTTGAAGGTGCACAAACACAAACTGGAGAGAGACAGAGTGAACACAAGGACCATCTTTTATAGCCTGGAAGTCCCACGTGAGCTGCATTGGTTAAAGACCTTCCAATGACAGCCAGATGCCCTCCAAGGTAGCCTAGAGGGGTGTTACAAAACTAACTAGGAACAACAGACTCAAAATATCATCACAGAGTTGAATCAAAACCACAGACAAAGTTTTATATAACAGCATTTAGAATTGAGCCCCTTGTGCACTCCTTGGATATTTTAGACCAAATTACATTAGATACAAACTTACAAAATGAAACACCTTTTATCTAAAATTTTTGTGGAGTCACAAATTGTCATAAAGCTTCTACCTTTAAGAACACTTGTAATCCATCAGTTCATTTAGTGTGTTTGTGAATGAGATCCTCTGTGCTGGTATCCATTTTATATCCCCTCTTTGACCAACTATGCTCTGTTTTATCCTTCAGCTCTCACTCTTTATACCATAGTTATCCTTAGTATCATTCCATCCATCCTTTTACCCCAATGCATCTCCACATCCACAGCTCAGTTCTATTTACAATCACTGTCTAGTTTCCATCTTTTCTCTCTTATCCCTTCACGCCCTCCAGCCAATTTCCCCACAGTCCCCTTTCCAACATCTAGTTTTCTCTCTATATCACCGCTGATCTACCTTTCATGCTGGGCTCGTACACAGTCTGATGCCCTCCCTCTGTGTTTATTCTGTATGTGTGTTATTTGTATCTCCTACCTGCCATAGTGAAACCCATTGCTTTGTATAATGCCCCACTGGCCCCACCCAAACCACTCTCTATGCTGGTTGTCATGGGGGTCAGGCCACCGAAGATTACACTTCACTGAGCAAGTAGCCTTACTGCAGGCCTATTCCCAGAAGATGTGGCTAATGCAGCCTATTATCATTGTGTCCCTATGCTTTCTCTTCAGATCTCTTTTCCACTCAATTTTATTCTTTTATTTAAAGTCACAATCTTTTATGTGGAGACAGGGCATCTCTTGTCAAGATAAATTGCTTTTATTTTATTTTTTAAACAATCCTTTTGCAGTGTTTGTTGTTTTGCTATATGTGCATTTTTGTCCATCAAACATTCAGTATAACTGGGTTAAAGAAGATTAGACGATTAGAAGAAGATTGCTGGATTTAAAGAACGTAAAAAACATATCAAATGTTGAAAGTGAGACATTTTACTATTTCATGAAGAATACTAGCTCATCTTGAATTATGCTGGCAACAACATGTCTCAAAAAAGTTGGGACAGGGCTATGTTTACCACTCTGTAGCATCCCCTCTTCTTTTAACAACAGTACATCTGGGAACTGATGAGAGCAGCTGCTGGACCTTTGGAGGAGGAATGTTGACCAATACTTGTCCTGGGTCTTCTTTTTTGTAATTTGTGTTTCATGATGCACCAAATGTTTTCAGTTGGTGAAAGGTCAGGACTGCAGGCAGGCCAGTCTAGCACCCGGACTCTTGTGCGAATAAGCCAAGCATAGCTTCAGTATGTAGTTTAGCACTGTCTTGCTGAAACATCAAAGCCCGAAAAAGATGTTTCTGGAGGGAAGCACATGTCATTTTAAAAGCTGTATATACCTTTCAGCACTGTTGGTCCCTTTCCAGATGTGCAAGTTGCCTGTACCATGAACCCCCATACCATGAGAGATGCAGACTTTTGAATTGAGTGCTGATAACAAGCCATACGGTCTCTCACCTCTTTGGTTTGAAAGATGCAGTTTTCAAAAAGAATTTCAAATTTCAATTTGTCTGACCGCAGAACAGTTTTTCACTTTGCCTCAGTCTTTTTAAAAGCCCAGAAAAGACAGCAGCATTTCTGGATCATGATCACATAAGGCATCTACTTTGCATAATATAGAAAGGTGTCCAGAGACAGTGATTTCTGGAAGTATTCCTGAGCCAATGCAGTGATTTCCATGTCACAATCATCCCTGTTTGCAATGCGGTGTCACCTGAGGACCCAGTGATCACCACCATCCAATATTAGTTTTCAGCCATGTCCCTTGCACACAGAGATGTGATTCTCTGTCACATAAAATCCCAATAAAATACATTTATGTTTGTGGTTGTAATGTGACAAAATGTGGAAAAGTTCAAGGGATGTGAATATTTTTGCAAGGTACTGTATGTACTGTAGATGATGGAATATTTTATATTTTATTATACATTGAGTTCTGAAATTGATCCGGAATTTGTAGGTGTAGTTGCTTGCAGATTGCTGAACCTGTGCCCATCTTTACTTCTGAGAAACTCTGCCTTTCTAAAGTGCTCTTTTTATGTCCAGTCACATTGCTGGCCTATTGCTTAATGTCCTTAGTTGCAGCATGTCCCTCCAGCTGTTTCTTTTTACTAACTCATACGCCTTTTGTTGCCCTTGTCCCATTTTTTGAGACGCGTTGCTGCCATCATATTTTAAGATGACCTTGTATTCATGAAATAATAAAATGTCTCACTTTGAACATTTGATATGTTTTCTATGTTCATTTGTGAGTAAAATATTGATTTTTGGGATTTTCAAATTATAATTGCATTTTGGTTTTATTTCTATTTTATGCAGCGTCCTAACCTTTTTGGAATTGGGGTTGTATCTTAGAAGTTGTGAAACTCTAATTAGCTCAGCTAACTTATCTACACCTGGCATATTTGCTAAAAAAAACTTTAGATTTTGAGGTGAATCAACTGTTTAGTCACATTGACAGTGCTTACAGACTTGGTTTTCTTTAAGCCTATTTATTAGTTGGTTCTTCATTAACATGAAAAACTTACAGCTGCAGCTGTTGAAGTGATTTTGTACCAGAGGCAGTACAAAGACAACCTGTTTTCAATGATAGCAAGATGAATTATAAGTCTGTAGTGGTAGGACCTGAATTCAAAACTAATCTTCATCATGGTTAGAATTGTTTTCGTTTTAATGAAAAAGAAACAACCATGACTTAATTTACTATCCACACGCTGCCAGTTTTCATTCAGTGAGAGAGAGCGAAAGAGAATTCTAAATGCTGAGCAGTGCATCATGGGAAGTTTACTGATACACCTGATCATTCATTTAGTTTAGAATCCTTTTCTCAAGTTAGAAGTACTAACCTTTTTATGTGTAAGTGTTTCAACAATTTGAACCTGATATACAGTATATACAGTGCTTAATAAATTTATTAGGCCACCTGTCATGAAAAAAAGAAAGACCATAAAGCATCGTGAAGTGCTTTAATGCAGACTCTTTCCTTTTCAGTGAGTTCTCTGTGTTTTGCCATTTTGAACAGGGGTGAGGAATTTCAAACTGAATTCCCTTTTTTATACCCAATTTTGCTTCTCTGAGAAATCAGGATTTAATCAAGCATAACATTCAACCTCTAAAACTACATTTTCTGTTCAGGAATGCAAGTAAATAACTATAATTTGACATCTTATTGAAGAAATAATAATGTATGTTACTATTTTTCAGTTTTTTTGTAAAACAGTAAATTTGAAAATTAATGGATAACAATAATAATTATGTTTTAGCATAAAAATGACTTTGGTGATTACCAATGATGTTAATTTAGGGCAGCTAGGGCTTAAACCTTACACTGGATGGTGGTTAAGCACTGTACACACACACACACACACACACATACATAGAGTCAGCAGTCACGTTATCTGTGTGCTGAAGACAAAAATAACACCTCGCCTATGATTAAAAAAAAAAATCTTCTTTATTTGGCATTTAACAATTTTCACTGTTGCCATCACTGCATAGAATGCCTTTAGGAGCTGTTTTTTTAATTGTTATTTTTTGGTTGACATTTTAATTTTTATTAAAAAAGAGCTACATCTTAACAAGATTGTCATTGTATTCTGAACCCCTGTGAAGCATTGAGTGGGTTCAAATAATGCAGTTAAAGCTATGCTCCTTTAATCTCTAAAGGCAACGTCTTTGGGGCGTTTGACCTTCATCTGCATAAACTCATTTTAAACACAACATGGTTTCCATGTTTCCTTTGTTGTTGTCTTGTTATTATTTATGGTGTATTTGTAAGTTTTTGTCTTAGATTCCTCCCAAAATGGTTATTTATTCCAGAGGCCACCTGGTTAAAGCTCAAAAGAAAAAAGGTCTGTGGCCTCTACAAGCCAGCATTCAAGCCAGTTGGTCAGGGCACTGAGGTTCAGCTGCTTTACATTACCCTATAACCCCTTCTCTTTCACTTGCAGCTGAATATTAAAGCACTTTAGAGGACAGCCTTTTCCCCCACAAACCTTCACAGATGGCTAATACTTAATCTTTCTACTGAACTTCCATTATTTGAGCCTATGAATCTGATGTAATGAATGCCGTGCTCTATTAACACATGTAAATTAATACAGCTGAATCAGCATGCCTTTGTGGTGTCTTTTCCAAAAGTTTTTAAACTTGAATCAACTGAATTAAGTTGATTTCTATTAACTTTTTGATTTTCCCCATTTACTGTGTTTCATTGCATTTTGCTCTTTGAGTCATTAAATGATTAAATCACTCCCAGATTGATTTGTAAGTATAAATTTAAATTAAAGTTGATCCCTCCACATTTAAACCTTACAACTTCAACCTAAAATGAGTATAGAGGCAACTTTGACGGTTCAGATAAATAAGGAGCACAATTTTGTGACCAACTTTGTCTTGATTTAAAACTTTATACCAGATGAACAACCTATCACCTGATGTGGTCCGACTGTCCCCTTTCCACCTGACCACAGCTTTCAGATCTTTTAGGTCATCTAGTAGCAGTGGTGCAGGAGCTGACCATATCTCCAGACTTTACCAACTGCAGTGAATCCTAGCTTTTCACAAATCTTTCGGAATCACTCGCCTTTTCTTTTGAGGGCACTCTCGAATTAAAATTGGAGTCATGACTGATGACTCTTTTACCTCAACAGGAATCTTTATGCCCTCCATTTCCCAGTCAAATGAGATGGTTTGTTGGACAAATGTTCCGCCATGATCAGTGGTAAAGGTCCTTGGACCTCACTGCTGCTACCAGACCACTTTTTTTTTTTTTTTTACTGAGGAGGGTACAAAAGCAACAGGGTACAACTTCCACTAGCTTCTGATTAGCACTTTCCAGATGCTGCGGGGCTTTAGATATATGACTGCACAGAAGCAACTTATATGAACAGACAAGGGACCCTTGTGTTGGGGCATTGGGGAAATTGTTTCTCCTTTGGGCCACAGATGCTTGAAGGGTCCTTTGGTCAGCTCAGGGCCTTGAACCATAAGTATATGCTTATTTCTTATAACTGGATAATTTGTCATGTCTTGGGTGTGAGTGAGGATAGAGGACCCAATCGCAGGACACCAGGAGATGAGACAGGTCAGACTGTAAGAATGGCTTTATTTTGCCAAAAAGATGAACACTTCAACAAAGTCCATGAACTGAAAAACTAGGCATGAAAACAAACTGGCAGAAACGCCCAGATAAGTGGAAATAACATCAGCGACGTAACACTGAACTGAAGAGAGACAGAGTATAAATACACAGACTAATGAGCAGATGAGAAACAGGAGGGAGAGGAACACAGGTGGCAACAGTCAGGGGAAGGAAGTAACTGAACACAAATACACAAGACTGAATAGGCTTCAAAATAAAACAGGAACAGAAAACATGACTGAGAACATGACACAATAGCAAACTTGATGACAGACAAGAACACGTCAGGGAAAACACTGGGGAACTGAAAAGCAACAAAGGAAGGCTCTGATGAGTAAGAATGCACAAACGGAACTAAGGCAAAATTCCAATATACATAAATAAACCAGGAAAACACTAGAATAATGACTGTAAGAAACTCAAAACGCACAAAGAAACTCAAAAGCATGCAAATCCATATAACAAAACACAGACCATGACATAATTGCTCTACAAGAAAACATTAATGCTATACTAATTTGAAGATAATACAAAATGTTTCAGTTTTGTCCTAGACATTCTTTTGATGTTTGTTGCTAAGACATTTGGAGGAATAGATTTTATACAGTAATACAGTATAATGTGTGCAAGCTGCAAAGTTATGAAATGAATGCTTTTATATTTTTACATCTACATCAAATCTGTGTGTCTCTGAGCTAGCATTTATATGGTCAAGGTCGGCCCCAGTGTTTAAATGGAGTGCAGACTCTGCCTAGCCTGTGCACCCCAGGGATATACACACATGTAAGCAGTAGGCACAAAGCATGAATGGTGGACAGCTTCCAGTTTGTAGATGATTGGTTACTGGTAACTTAAAATCTAATACTAAAGGAGCCAAGATGGTGTGGCAGAGGAATCACTTGACTTTTTCTTCTCCCTGCCAGCCACACTTGAAATATCTGTGTCCACCTGTAGCTTTTGCCATGTTCTTGTCTTTGTTAGTCTTGGAACAAGCTTCTTCTCGTTAATCCTTTTTTTCTAAGTTGCTGTGCTTTGGTTTGTTACCTTGTCACCTTCAAGTTAACACGTTAATAACGACTTGAAGTTAACTTCAATTGCTTAGACTCACAAAGTTTTAAAATAAATGAGCAATAATCAAATGTGAATATGATGTTTCTATGGCTGCGTGAGGCTTGTAACCCATCGGCTATCTCTAGATGGGGCATAACAGGTTGTGTGTCCTGGGCTTGGTGAGTGCTAAAATGTTACACTCCTCAATAAGCCACCTGTGGTACTGGCCGACTGGATGGAAATGACAAGTCGGCAGACAGAAGATAGGTTTTAAAATGTTTCCCTTCCTCCTTCTTCCTCTCTTTTTCAGTTTCTGTCCTCGTTCTTAATATTTATGTGTATCTGTCTAGCTGACTGTCTGCTGCCTTCATCAAGTTCACTGTCACCAAAACCTTCAAGCATGGTGCTCTGTTCATTCCCTCAATATATTTCCTTTCCTGGGCTCCTCTCATTTTGAGCCAGCTCATTCAAGCCACACCACCTGTCAGACATTGACTTCATAAATAAATCTTTACTTTGGCACAGTCAGTTACACTATGTCATTTAGCATTCGTCATGCAAAATTAAATATATAATGTTAGATTTTATATTTTACTTCTGTGGTGCCCACTATATTCGTCTATAATGTATCTGAATTAACATTTAAACAGTATTCACTTTGTCCATTATTGCATTGACCTTATATGTTTAGGATAATGAGTGTTCCACGGTTTAAATTCTGCAGATACAGTGGAACTGTTATGGACATTTATAAACACGTCAGCTCTGAGAGATTTGTTTACTTAGAGCAAAGTGTGTTTATTAAACTTGAAATGTGTACACTCTAAATGGACATTAACTGCTCTTTAACTCAATCTTGTCACTATTCATAGTTGGAAATGTAAGTTTAGACACAATTTTCAAGCTTTGGCTCTATAACTTGTACACAGATCTCACACACACTGCAAAGTCATTGCAGCTCTCAAACACAATTACCCATATCTCATTTGTTTGATCATTACTGCAATTTCTGTGGTGTATCTCTGATATAGTTACAAAGTCTACAGCCACAAATTATCAGACCTAATACAATGGTATTTTAAAATTTCTAAAACAAAATGTTTACATGTTAAGAGGGCCAGCAGGTTATTTTATAAATGTCTATGATTAGAATATCTGATATAAATAGGAGGCAAAGAACTGCCCCTTCCTTGGTTTAGCTCATTTGAGCATGATTGACACATGGTACCACACAACATTCTCTGCTCATCCACACACATCAGTCGCTTCATTATGTGCTGAAACAGTGCGGAGTGGGTGGTGAGAGTTGTCAGTCATCTCAAGCTGGAAAAAAATGCATGTCAACAATTGTTGCCACCCAGACACTCCTGCTGCCATAGTGTAGTCAAGTGGAGTTTTGAGAATTCAGGGGCAGGGACGGAGAGTGGATGTTTTCTCCCCTCTCTTCATCTTTTGAATGCCCTCTCTTGTGTGAATGGCTGTCTGACAACAAATGTTGCTGTAGATCCAAAAAGAAAGAATCTACAGGTTGTGCCAAATGTCGACTTGATGCAGAGCTGCCAGTGGTGGAACCATTTTCTAACATGAGGAATGAAAATAAACCATAACATCACACTGTTATTACAGTTCATTCATACTGTTCAAATTAGCTTGACAGCTGAGTGACAAAACTTAAATAGCACGTGTTTTAAGGAACTATTGATAAACACAAGTCTTAAGCTCATGTTGTCATGTTATTTTGTTGTTGAGAAAGGATTTCAGCACTTTATGTTGCAGTTAATCAAAATTTGACAGCTACAGTTCCTGATTTAGCCCAGAAAATTATTTTACAGCAAACAATTTGAACGTACTGTGAAGCAAAGGTGTTAATAACAACAATGATGATGCGCTTAATTTTTAAGTGTCCCATTAAAAATGTGTCATCAGTGGACTGTTAATGGATATTGGGTATCTATCATGACCAAAATAGTGAAGTCAATTCTTCTGTGGCCAAATTTTATTTTTTCACTTCAGCAAGGGGCACTTTTTACACTAAAAAAACTGTTAACACCCTGCTTGAGGCAGATTTTGTTGAGAAAAAAAGATCTCAGGCATCTTTGACTAATATTGCACTTGTCTGAATGAGCGGCATGTCCTCCTATCTCTAAATGCCACCCCAGTGAGAGATTGTAATTAATAGAAACATTAGTCAAACTATTTTTAAAATTAGAAAGGAGTCACTTCAAGAACATTTTGAAATGTCCTCCACAAGCCCTGTTGATGGATTTGTGCATTTTAGGATCAACACATGGGAGCCCTCTATCGCCTGGGACAGCATTTGGCAGGCTAAGTAGACAGACAGAAGCAAGGTTTTGTTTGTAAATGAGTGTCTACATGTCTACTAAAAACGAGGACTATTACAGCCCTATTCTAATTTAAATATTTGTATTTAATGAACTACTATTGTCACTGATTCCTAGAGACTAATGTGCTACATTATGCTTGATATTTAATTGCATTAACTTGCCAAATCTATAACCTTGTTTTAATTCCTCACTACCACAATACCACAACATACTCACACAGAGTGCAAAGCCTTGGCAGTAGGTAGACAAGAAAGACATTATTTTGTATTTCTTTGAATCTATCAATCCATGAGTGCATTTATCCATGGATAGGATGCATTATGAACAGCAGTCAGTCTATATTTCTCTTGTATATGTACTTGAGAAATTATTATACTAAGAAGTATAGGTGTGTAGCCAAGCTGTTAGAAATAAATAAAGAAAGAAAGAAAGAAAGAAAGAAAGAAAGAAAGAAAGAAAGAAAGAAAGAAAGACATTTATGAACTTTGGACAAATTCCACAGTGTTGGGCAAGTGTCATGGCACCATGACACCTTACTAATGGCCTCTGCCAGGAACTAGAATCTGGCAGCTCCAGCTAATGGCAGTGGCCTACAGCACATCCGCACAGGGTGTTTTCAAATGCTCTCTTGCTAACATGCTTGAAATTGGGGATATTTCACTTCCCTTGGACCACAGCAAGAGCAACTGATCCTTGGTGTATGTAAGCATTTATGTAACTGATGGATATTTGAAATTACTTAATGCTAAAGGCAAATACAGGATGGGGACAGCTCAGTAAAGCTGATACATTGCAAGTTTTAATGACAGAACTTGACTTTCATCAATGAATAAACAACACAGGTATATACATATATATATATATATATATATATATATATATATATATATATATATATATATATATATATATATATAGAGAG
>VUQH01022475.1:0-30452 GCA_015106775.1 Etroplus canarensis | reverse complement strand
AAGCGGAGCTGGAGGTGGCAGAACTAAAGATGTTGAGATTTTCCCTGGGAGTGACCAAGATGGACAGGATTAGAAATGAGTACATCAGAAGGACAGCTCATGTTGAGAAGCTTGGAGACAAAGTCAGAGAGGCAAGGCCGAGATGGTTTGGACATGTTCAGAGGAGGGATAGTGGATATGTTGGACAAAGAATGTTGAAGATGGAGCTGCCAGGCAGGAGGAGAAGAGGAAGACCACAGAGAAGATTCATTATTATGCATGTAGGACTTGCAGAGGGTTGGTGTGAGGGAAGAGGATGCAAGGGATAGGGTGAGATGGAGGCAGATGATCTGTTGTGGCGACCCCTAATGGGAGCAGCCGAAAGAAGAAGAAGAAGAAGAAGAAAAAGAAGCAGTATGTATATGAGACATGTTCAGCAAATGAAAGAAGAAGAAGAAGAAGTTGGTCCTAAAACATACCGTAACCAGTGTGTCTTGTACTTTCTATTTTGGAGAAGCTAAATAAGGTAAACTTAATTCAAAACCAAAAAAGCATTGTTGAAGAATGTGAGTGGAAATCTCCTCTTTAGAAATAATTGTTTAGAACTGAAAATTTAGAGCAGCGTGAAGCCTACCAAGGGGTAACATACATAATTTTACTTAATCTTTTGAAACTTGTCACGCTACTGCAATTTCTCAGCTTGGGATCAATAAAGTATATCTATCTATCTATGAAGCTACGAGCATCCACCAATATGACATAAAATAAGGAATGTACAATAGGTCCACTTTAATTTTTTAAGTGATGACTAGCTCCTGCAGTTCTCTTGTTTATTTGTATTTGCCCTGTTTAGTCATACCATGTCTACATACATCACACTACAGACACACACATGCACATTTACAAAATTGAAATTTCACAAGTATATGATAGAGATTAGCACAACCATTCCACTTACTTACATACACACACATACATATATTCGGTTGGATGAAAGGATTAAAAAATTATCTTGTTTGGAAAACTCCATTTTCAGGAAGAATTTTACCTCAGAATTATCTCGCACCTATAACTGACCTTAAATGTTAAAATGTGAGACAAGGACAAGCTTTACAAGTAAAAATAAAAAAGTTATTTCAGAAACCTCTTTCCACATCTACACACTGAATTAAATAGTTTAGAGGAAAAAAACTTACATTTTAAAGTTTACAAAGGTACGTGCTCAGACAAACTGGACAAAACATTGGGCCGAAAGAAAATAAATCAAACACAGCAAGAATGACTAACTACCCAGGCCTGGATAAAAGGCAGAAGATGGATGGATGGATGGATGGTTTTAAGCACTGACTATTGATGCATATAATTATAATGCATCTTTATCATTTTGGCACTTGAAACTTATTTACATAACAAGATACTTAGTCCTCACAGGTTTGAAAAAAAAAACATTTTTGCCTTCAGTTGAGCCTATGAACTTCTGTTTTAATAGTCCACATTGTCCCTGTGAGAATCTCTGAACCGATAATCTTGCTCAAATATTATGTGAAGTGAATTACAGACTTGTGAAGAAGAATATACACCCATGATTCAATAGCTTTTAGAACCAACTTCAGTAGCAATAACTTAAAAGTTATACATAAAATAATTTCTTTATCAGTCTTTGACATTTTTGGGGTGGAATGTGGGCCCACTGATCTTTACAACATTGTTTCAGTTCATTGAGGTTTGCAGGCATTCATTTATGCACAGATTTCTTAAGGTCGCACCACAGCATTTCAATCAGATTGAGGTCTGGAGTTTGACTGGGCCATTGCAACACCTTGATTCTTTCCTTTTTCAGCCAGTCTGTTGTGGATTTTCTGGTATGCTTGGGATGATTGACCTGTTGCATGACCCCAATTCAACCAAGCTTTAGTTGTCGGACATCTGGCCTCACATTTGACTCTGTAATAGAGACCTTTTCATTACCTTATCTTATATTTATTAGTTAATGAATGATTATTGATACTGTAAGTTACATGAAAGTCTACACACATTCATTGCTTTGGATTCTTTATTGAGTTAATGAAGTTGGAGCATTAGTTCAGTGAGTAAAATGAAAGGAAGCAGAAGAGGACTGGCTATTGTACCTATGTAGAAAGGAAACATTCATAAGAACTGTCCACAACTTATAATTATTTTGAGGTAAACTTCTATTTTCTATGTTACATGATTTAGCAAACTTGGGTGCTTAATTAATAAAAAAAACATTCATGAACTACTGACTTCTTCCTAGTTGCCTTGTGTGAAAGGAGCCGCGTTACCTAATACGACAGGTTAGGGGAGTTCAGAGTATTTCTAATGTATGTAATTATCTAAAGTGCATATGTTATTGAATTACTTACAGGAATTAACATACATATTTATTCTTGATATCACTTTTTGTTTGATGTTGGTTTTATGCAGACATTTAGTGTTTCTATTTGGTCTTGTCACCCCAAAGTAGGCTATTCCAAATACTCACCTGAGACAGGTACTGTAAGAGTATAAAAGGAAGGTGGTTACTTTTAAGGGGGCTAGTTGTTGATGTTATCGGTTGTGTATGAAGTCTGCTTGCGAATAAACTTCTACCAGCTGGTGTTTCTTCTTATCTAGGTTTTCTTTCTGCCTCATGTCTCTCTGTCTAAACTTGAAGACTACTGCCAGTCAAACTGACAGACCTTAGAATACAGTTGGTATGAGCTGTTTGCACTCATATGCTGTATTTTGTTTATGCCAAATGTGGCACTGTGAATTATGGACAAACCTCCCCACTCTGATCTCATCTGTCCAGAGGACATTATTCCAGAAGTCTTGCGGATTGTTTAGCTGCAACTTTGCAAACCCAAGCTTTGGTGTTTTTAGAAAGAAGAGGCCTTCGCCTTGTCACCCTTTCAAACAAGACTTACTTGTTCAGTATTTTTTCTGATTGTACTGTTGTGAACATAAACATTTAACATGTGTACTGAGGTTCGTAGAGTCTGAGATGTAGCTCTTGGGATGTTTTTGCAATTTCTTTGGATACTGAATGGTTTAACTGGCCAGTTTGGGCCCTTCACTATGGTTACATGTTCTCCATATGCTTGTGTGAAATCTTTTAAGGTACTCTGACTTCCTCTCACAACCCAAAGGCGTGCAAAGGAGATTGATTGGTGATTCTAAATTGACCATAAGTGTAAATGTGAGCATGAATGGTTGACTGCCTCTCTGTGTTGGCCCCTGCGATGGACTGGTGACCTGTACCTCATCTTTTGCCCTATGATAGCTAGGATAGGCTCCCAGCACACCCTGAGACACTGAACTGGATAAGCAGGATAGATGGATGAAGAGAAAGTTTGCAGCATTGTGTTACCAAACACATAAATGATCCAGACCACCAAACTGCTGCTGCTGTTAAAGAAGTGGTCACCCTGGCTGATTCAAGTTCATCTGATTAGCAGCACCTGCTTAGTTTTTCACAAGACTACACAGAGTCCTGTGAAAACTTTCTTTTTCACATGACTGTACATAGCAGTGAGCAGTAGGCTGGCACCATCAATCACAGGTAGCTCTGTCCTGAGCTCATAACAGAGCAAGTAGGTGGCAAAATGGCCATGAGCAAGGATGCTAACCTCTCACATGTATGCAAATAGTCCTCTTTGTCACATGGCTTTTAATTGGGTGACAGGAGTAAAACTCACAGATAAGCCAGATTGCATCCAGTATTTTTTTGAGGCTGGGCTGTCCTTGTGAAGACAGACAATCATACCTACAGGCAAATTGCAGGGGTTGAGGCCAAGTGCAATATCACTGAAGCAGAGTTAAAGGAAAGCAGGTCTGTAGCTGGCCATGGCCACACTGAAGAAACCCTAACAGAGGTGATTATGGATTCTGAAAGCACCACTGGACTCTGAGCTAGAGATTATTATAAATTTGGTCATTGGCAATGAGGACACTACAGGGGAGGGAAAAACAAATATTAGGGCCCCCTTCAATGCCGGGGCCAGCGTGAGCTGTTTTCCATTTTAATGCATTATGTGTGTATAAGGGAAAGTGGGGAGATTTTTTTCTCCTCTGTGTTGTGTGTGTGTGTGTGTGTGTGTGAGTGAGAGAGAGAGAGAGATTCGGCAAACTTAGATTTACATTTCCCTTGCACTGCCTGTGAAATGTTTTCAGATGTGGCCAGCGTGACTAAAATAATATATAAGGCTCATTCTCCTGCACTCTCTCCCTCTCTTTCTGCCTTGCGCATACATACGTACATGCACGCTCAGTGTGGGCAAAGACACTTTGAGAGAATGAGGATAAGAGAGCTCAGCTGTAATTACCAACCATGTGAGAGAAATGGAAATTCACACTTAGTCTGATTCTGTGGTTAGCTTTCAAGCCAACCCTTCACTTAAGCTGATACTGACATATTGGCTTAAAGTGAAGGTCCCCTGATGTCATACTAACACACCACTTAAACCCTCTAAAATTCCAAAAGTTCATCATTAGATTAGCAAGGTATACGAAAAACATATTACTTGTCTAATTTAGTTTCCTCTTTTCAATTAAAAAAAATCAGAGACAAATTTTCAAGTCAGGTTTCTTAAGACTCTTAAGATCTTTTAATTAATTGTGTCAGCAGCTCTGTAGATAAGCAAGCAAGGCTTTGCTGTAATACAATATATTTACTTACCAAAATCTCACTCAAAATTAGCTTTAAAAAGTATACTAGTTTTAAAAGGACCTGGTTGTTCATTTTACTACTAGAAAAATGGATGACATTTTACTATGGTAAACATATAGAAGCAGCTGGATTAATTTAAAGTAGTTTACCACACTTTTTGTATTCTTTGTATTTGTTGGAATGCATCTACCTATACATTCAAAACTTACCCTGGGGCTGTGTGGCTGAATGAGCACCAGCAAAGCATTTTGTCATTTTAAGTGTAACACAGGTATCGATTCCATAGGTTTGATTCTAAATGCAATGATGTCTTCCTCTGAGAGTTGAGTATACCTCTTTGGTATTGATGAACTGAGCCTATGAGTGTGGTGTAAGTGTGACTGTGAGGCAGAAAGTGTATGGCTGACACACCAAAGACCATTTGTGTACATGCATTCATTGATAAAGTAATTACAGAACCCCGTAGTTTCAGGACTGATCTGAAACTCTTACTGGGGGATCCTAGATCTGGGTCTCAAATCTTAGTTTATCCTGCCTCAAGTCAAGTCAAAATTATTGTGTTCTCAGGGCTCTTCGCTTTTCTCTTGTTCAACCAGTGCTAAGCAGTCAGTATACAAACTGTCACTACTGAATTATGAGCAATTTCCCCCCCTTGGATTTATAAAGGAGAAGGAAAAGGAGGACGAGAAGAGGAGGAGGAGGAGGATGAGGATGATGATGAAGAAATGTGCAATAAATTTGACTGTCAAGTTGTTTTGTCTGACTTAATGCTTTTGTCATAATTATAATTGCAACACAAGTATTAGCAGTTTAGGTTTAGTAGGACAACTCAAGTTTTAAAATGATTGATTTATGATAGCAGCAGAGGACAGTTAGAGTTTGACATATAGAGTCCAAGCGCATCACTCCCTACCAATATAATGCACACAGAATTTAGGGAGTGAGGAGTAAACTTCTCCCCGGAGTCCACAGGTGAACACTGGGGTGGCGAAGGGGTTGAATCAGTTGCAGTGCAGCAACAGCAATGATGTTGCAGAGGTAAAGTTTGGAAATTCTTTAGCTTACATAGACAGCCGTACTGAGAAACTGTGTTTGGTATATGACATGTGGAGAGTAAGGCAGGTTAGTGTGTATGACATTGCAGCCCAAGTTTTCTGCCTGAACTGGCTTACAGGCTTTGCTCCATTTATGGTAGTGATATAATAGTGCCGATGCAGTTTTATTAAAGTACTTATGCTATACTTCAAACACAAGACAAAAAAAACCTCAAAGATAAGTCGTTCATGTATTAGTCATTTATCAACTAATAATTTCAGCTTTACATTTACGTAACTTTTAATTACATTTTCTGACCCTTATTGCTGAAGTGAAATGCATATATTACTAATTTAGCATGTTTATTTGTAATAAAAGAAACAAGAGAATTTATAGGCCAAATAAATATTCCTTATTTATGAGCTTTTGAGATGAAAGAGCATCAAAATAAGAAATGATTTCCTTTTTTTCCTGCACCTATATAGTTCAAGGTTTTGATGAGTTACTTTGAAGAAATAGGAACCACTGTCTTCTTTTCCCATAGTTATTACAGCTCATACTGTTTGCCCTCTGAATATTTTCTAATGTAGCATCTCAAATAACTACAACAATACAAGTAAGTAAGCAAATGTGGATCTTTTAATCACTATACAGTACAACTATGACTCCATTAATGTTAGTGAAAAGTAAAATACAAAGTCTCAAAAATCTAAACATAAAACTTATTATCAGTCTACTACATTCCCCACAGTTATCCAAATGTTCTGTTTATAGGGGTTTCAGAAGGGAATGGGTTATAAGGACATGTGAGACACAGAGAATGTTGCCTTGCGTTTATCGTGTGTAGGAGCTCTTGAATGATAAGAACAACTCTACTGTAACTTGTCATTTATTTAGCCACAAAAAATCAAAAGACCACCTTCACATAAGCATTAAACTGCAGCACAGCATACCCAGTGTAGCATGCATCTTAGTGATAAGAGTAATCTCTGATTCACAGTGCAGGCTAAATAAGGGCAGATTTCATGGGTCAATGCATTTGTTGTTGGAAAAATATGGTATGTCCCTGAAAAACTACATGGGGATTTTAATTTTGGTGCAAACACAGATGAGGGGAGAGAAAGCAAGAGAGAAAAAGATCCTCTGTATATATCAGACAGATGCGTGCACAAACACACACAGATGGACATGCACATGCACCTTGCCCAGGTCCCTGAAGCTAATTAAAGGGAAGGTAGGCGAGCAGAGATGTGATAACTCTGTGAATCATGTAGAATAGTTGTAATGGGTGACCTTTTTTTCTCTCCTCATGCGGCAGGCAGAAATCTCATTTGAGAGTGAGCCATTCCAATTTGCTGCGGCGAAGCAGGTGTCAAAGTCTCAAGCAGGCAGAAAAACATCCCTTGGTGCCTTCTCTTTTGTTTGAGATCATGTGATGCCCTGTGTGAAAATGCAAAGAGCTACAAAGTCCACCGAAACAGGGGTTTGTATTTCAGCTTTAGGTACCTCTTTCATTCTTCTTTTCTTCTCCTGCACTTTGACTTAATATGAAGAAACAGAAAGAGTGTTTTCTATCTCCATGTTGTGTGTATAGAAAGGATTATGTTAGTGATCAGAGCAAACATGAGAATTATAAACACAGTCCATCTTCATTAGGCTGCAGGCCAGATATTACTGGGCTGGACAGCCTGGAATGTTTGGTCGTCCATTTAGCCAAGGGCAGGAGCAGAAGGGCTGCTGTGCAGGGCTCCAACTTCCTTTGATCCTCTGCAAACGTGTGTGTGTGTGTGTGTATATGTGTGTGAGCGCGCGCGTGTGTGTGTGTGTGTGTGTGTGTGTGTGCGCAATGCAATTTCACAACCCAAGTACACCAGCTGGTCCACGTTAAAGTTCCAAGGTAACCATGGCGCCCTGCGGCTGGTGGAGTGTGTTGGTGTGTGTGCGTGTGTGTGTCAGAGAGTGTGTGTATGTGTGTGATAACATGTGGTATACGTTTGGATGCGCTCCTCCACTCCCTCGCCCCTTTGGCTTTGACTTTTAAGGAGTTTCGACACTGAGTTTTTGCCTCTATCAGGTAAACAGGATACGGGTCACTGATAAAACAGTATATACACATACACAGCATACCACCATGAGAGAATATATGTGCATTTCACTTACCACTGAATTTCTGGGATTGTGCCACCTAAAATAGTTTCCTGTGTGTTACCTTCGATTGAAAAATGTTTGGTATTCCATTGTGCAACAAAAACTTTGGTAGAGCAAGGCTTGAGTTAACTAGAGTCATGTTCAGCTAAGCTGATTTTAGTTGTAGTTTATTTTAAAGTTCATTTAATTTGACGAGATTATCAAAAAACTAAAAATACAAATGGTAGAAAGGTATTAAGGTGTTATGATGCGAAAAGCAATAATAACATAGCAAGGGTTGCAATGAGATGAGAGTTTCACAGTGCAACAACCACTGTGGAGTGCATGTCATATTTTCATGACATAAAATATTATACATTTCAGAATCAGAATACTAAAACCTGGTTGGTTGAATGAATGCTTAGTGAAATGTGTGTGGGCGAGAATAGTAAAAAACAAAGAAACAGAAGCAACCACAATAAGCAATACATATTATAATACCAAAACAAAAGTAAGTTGCATTTCACAAACTTAAGCACTTTCAGTAGGGTTCCTTGCTATGGGTGAAGACACATCTAAAGGCATTCTTCACCATACATTACATCTATAAACTAAGCTAGTGTAGCCTTATCTACAGCTCATGTTTCTTTCTCTTGCGGAAACATTAAGGGTATAGAGAAGGTTTTATCATCTTATAAATGTGCTGTTTATGTAGATAACAATGTGGTCAAGTGTCATAGTAAGCCAGGCACAGGGGGACCACAAGCCAGCATATTCCTAGCGCCGGCCCCAAGCCTGGGTAAATGGGAAGGGTTGCGTCAGAAAGGGCATCTGGTGTAAAATCTTTGCCAAATCAAATATCAAAAACAACTTCCATACCAGATTGGTCGAAGTCCAGGTTAACAATGGGTGCCAGTGGAAACTCTGCTACTGTTGGCTGAAGACAAAGTAGAGAGGAGGAGAGGGGGAAGGAACGTTAGGAGGCAGAGAGAGAGAGAAACAAAGGTAGAAGTGTGGAGAAGAAGCTACAAAGCAGGAAAAAAAGACAAAGACCACAGAGAAGGTTCATGGATGTAGTGAAGGATGACATGAAGAGGGTTGGTGTGAAAGAAGAAGATGCAAGATAGAGTGAGACGGAGGTAGATGATCCACTGTGGTGACCTCTAACAGGAGCAGCCGAAAGAAAAAGTAGTAGTAACAAGTCTACTGGATGCAGATACACATGATTGTTCATACCTAAGCCATGCTAATATTTATAACAGCAACAACAGCAACACTCTTATGTACAAGCATTTGAGATTTAAAATCTCAAACCCTTATTTCTCAGTGAAAAGATCACATAAATTCTCCATCATCACTGGTCCTTTGTCTCTTTCTGGTTTCTATATGTTATTTTTGCAACTGTAGAGCACCCATGATGATTCAGATTGAAATGATTTGAAAACAGTGGGAGGCAGAAAGCACAAAACAATTCTTTTAAGTCTGCAAAAGTGTGCCTTGTGCCTGATGACAGTTTATGTGTACATCTAATTACCAGCTCTCTCCCCATAGACTAAAGCAAGTGGGTTCAAGAGCTCGGTAGATGTTCAAATCATGGATCAGGTAAAATCTGTAGCCCATACTGCAAGAGCAGATGACCAGAACCTCATAATAGCATGTACTGGAAATGCATCGTTGAACTGCAGGTCCAAACCCATATTCTTGTATGACAATTTCCAGTGAGATATATTTTCAGTTTCCTGTTTAGGCCATGTTAGAGAAGTAACTCCACAATTTTAAGTGCCTTAAAATTACTATTATGCTTGACTTCTTCTTTTGTTTAACAGTTAGTGAGTTTCACAGGCATACATCATCTGTTTGTGACATGTATTGGTTTCAACGTGAAGGAAGTACTTCTGTCTCATTAGTCCTGAAAACTACATTATGTATATCTAAGTTTTCTGAGCTAAATTTGTGTTTTCATGTATCATGTTGCCTCCTCAGGTATCTCACTTCACTTGACAGAGAAAAACCTTGTGGTCTACCCAAAGGATGTCACTTTCAAAGCGCAAAGCGCACAAACATGCAATACCCCTCAAACCCTGCAACTCCTGTGACTTTCTACTTCTTTTTGTAAACAGCCCAAGGCTACTGCCTCTTAAATGGCCATGAGCTTCCTACAGTGATGAAAGAGCTTTTACGTTTTCTACATTTTACATTTTAATTGCACATGTTGCACCTTCACCAGCTTTTTAAATTGTTTTATGAACATGAAACTAGTAAATTCCCATTTATCAAAGCTATTTTGACACCATTGAGATCATTATACATGTTCCTAACACTGACAAAAAAACACCACAAAATGTTTTAACTGAACTCCTCACTGACATCATGAAGATGTTTAATCTTTCCTCAAAATGAAAAACCATCTCATCAAACTGTCCACTGTGGAGAGAAAAATCTAATGAAAATATAGTGCTACATATTGATAATGATATTCTGTATCTTTCTATTCCCACCTAATCAGAGGTGGAATACAGTGCAGAGTCTCCCCTCTCTCCTGCCATGACAGCCACAATTCATCACAGCTTTAATTTAGTCTGTTACTGGGGTGTCGATAGGACGAACACTGCCTGGCGACCCTCTTTCACACACTCATGCAGGTCCACGCACACACACACACACACACACACACACGCATGCAGGAAGCAGCATGTTTACACACGTTCCATGCACAGCATGCACACTTATGAGACTCATGGAGAAAGTGCCTATCCCTAGCATTTCATCTTTGTTACAGTAATGGCACACACACAAATGTACACAAATACACTGAGGTGCATATCCTCCCATCGTCCAGTCGTGCTATCTGTTTTGTGTTTGGATGTGGCCCCTGGCTCAAGGCCCTTCTCCCTTGATATAGCATCAGTCATTTGAAGCAATTAAGCACTTCTCAATGAGAATAGCCCGCTCTTCCTTGAGCAAGACGGAGAGGAACGATTCACAAAGCCATTTTCTACCAAATCCTATTAAAGGTGGGGAAGGGAGGGGGAAAAAACGAGGTTGAAGACTTAAAATGGAGGGCTTTTATTTAAGGACCAGGAGGTATTACAGGCCAGATTACTCCTGGCTTATGTTCCTAGTCTGGGAAATTACATTCCCACTTTTTTGGGGAGTGCCCAGGCTTTGGAGTTGAAGATGAGAATCACCTTAAGTCTCTCTTGTTTTTCACTTCTCCACATCAATGGGTTGTACTTGTTCTTGTTGTTGTGTTTTGCTAGAAAGATTTCTGTTTTTCCACTTTTATTGGCACCTACTGAGCTTTTCGATACCTCTTGGGCTGTGTTTTTGGGGCTAGGGTTTATGTCAATTCTATCCGGTTCTTTCAAGGGAAATTACTTTTTCATTCCAAGATTTAGTCTTAATTATTGATAGCAAGGAAAAGACATGAGCGAAAATTTCATAGGATAAAACTGTTGTGCTTCAATCTCAGCAGGGTTTAAAATCAAACACCATATAAACACAGCTGCGAGTCATCATATAAATAAAAACACCAACAGAGTTTCTCTGTTTTGAATGTGCTAGTCGTATTTTAAATTTCAAGATTCTTTTGTTTTATGTTTGTGAGGTGACCTATGTCAAACCTACACATGGACATAATTGTTTTACCCAAGTGAATTTAGTTGCATAACCTTAGTAAACTAGCATTTCCCTAACGTTCATCTAGGGCTAAAATATGCCTTAAAATATCTCAGTCATGTAATATAAACAGTACATAAACAGTAATGAACTCAAACACAGTGGTCTTAAAAGTAATCAAAACATCCAAGTAAGTACAGATGTTTTGATAGTTTCATGAATCTGCCTTTTGTGGAAAAAAAACAACAGCACCAACGTCTTTAATTACCACCAAGTTAAAATGCAATCTAAAGGCCAAATCAGAACTGGTCAGTACACATCTGGACAAGTAGAGACTGCGTATTTTGCTAAAACATCAAGTTGATTCCTTTATTGTGAAAAACTTGGGGTCTGCTGGGAAATTATATGACATGGTAATTGAACAGCTTGCCACCATGAAGGACAAGAAAATGGTTTTCATGCTAGGGTGTATAAAACATTACTCTCCTCTATCTCAGACTTTACTGAAAATAACATAAGAGCAACAAAATATGGCTCTCAGATGTTGAGAGAGATGCACATTTGGTTATATTTCTTGATTTGTAAAGGCTGAAACTAACTGTTCCATGACTGATTAAGTATTTTCCAAATGAACAAACATACTCTTTACTTACAAAATGTCAAAAACTTTTAAAATGTGTACTATAATTATGAGATCCAAAAGTGACATACTGAAATGTGCTGCCATGTCTGACCAACCATACAGATTAAGGTACACTCTTTGAACCCCATAGAGGTCTTGCTATTTTTGTCTCAATTTTACTATGTTAACTAAGCGTAGTAGGTCTTGCGATTAATTCATGTATTAGGACTCACTTGATTTTTACTCTGAATGCAAATTTGGTTGTAACTGGTAAATAAATGTGTGTTTTCTTTTTATTTTGTATCCTAGTAGGTTATACACTTTCCAAAACTGTATATTGTACACAATAAGTTTAATCCTAACCTTGCACATAGTTCTTTGGTCATGCATTGATGACTGAGGCACTTCTCATGAGCACTGAGCCCTAAAGACAAAAGTAGTCAGTTTAATTTACAGTGTTGTACATTTACCAATTACATATACACAATACAGAGAAAAATACTGGGCCATCTACACATTACACCCAAGGGAGCTTTTATGACTTCCCAGTCAAGTTGTTCCATACCAAACTCATCCAGCTATGCATTTATGAACTTTGCGTTGTGCACTGAGGCACAGTATTGTTGGAACAGAAAAGGGCCTTCCTCATACTGTTCCCACAAAATTAGAAGCAGAATTGTCCAAAATATCCGGGTAAGCTAAAGCTTAAGCTGAAGCTGAACCGTTGAAAAACAACCCCATAGTAGCAAGATACAATGGTTGCATCCTATTACAGTATCACACTTGAATTCAGTGAGTTCTTTAAAATGACCCATTCTTTCCCAAATGTTTGTAAAGGCAGACTGCATGGCTAGGTGCTTAATTTTACAGACTTATGGCCATGGGACTAATTAAAACAGCTCAAAGTATTGATTAAGAGGTGTGACCCAATACTTTTATACATATATCTGCGTTTTTTGCTTTTTTTTTGTTTTTTTTACTAGATTCCTCAGTTAGAGGTTTCCCTGCCAATATTTTCAGCTAAATGCTTTCTTTTAATATGACTCTTTGGGGCAGCTCCAGAAGTAGAATGCATTGTCCACTAATCAAAAGGTCACCATTTCACAAGATGCTGTGTCCTTTAGCAAGATACTGTAAATGTTGGTAAATGTGGCTTGAAGTCTAAAAAGTGTACTGAGTCATCAAAAGGGCTAAAAAAGCACAATATAAATACCAGTCTATTTTCATGTTTTTACCACATGAAACGATTAGATTACATATCTTAGACACATTGTGCAAATAGTTCCATGGGGCAAACATTTACCTTTTGCCACAATCTGCAGGTAACACCTCTCTGTGACACCCACCAATCCCAGCTGCTTAAGCAAAGTTCCCCAAATGCAAACAAAAAAGGTGAATGTCTTACCCAAAAACAACCTGAAAATATTGCAGATCTGGTCATCTCTGCAGGACGGTACTTTCCGTCAAATGGTACATGGTATATGACCTCAATTTATAGCCTTCACTTATCTCACAGAGGTTCTGTAAAATCATTATCCTCTCCGCTGATCAGGCTCTGTTCAACCAAAGCGATATCCACTGTTGGCTTTTCCAACTCAGGACACATTTGCTATTGTACTTGGAGCCAAGACAGCCTGTCTTCACCTTGACAAAAGGGCAGAAATTTTTCAAAACACTGAAAAAGAAAGCATGAAGGTATGCAAGTCACAGTATGTGAGATACCACTGATGTATATGAATACAGACATATGTATGTGCAAATTCTCTATGTGCTGTATATGTGTGCTTACCCTTGCCAAACTGTAAAACAGGTTAGGGGTTTATTTTTGTTGTGTGAAAGCAAGGCTCAGTCCTGCTAAAACCCACATCTGCAAAGAATAGACCTACTCATTTGGCGTTAATCAAAACAGCCTGACTTTATTCATGTAACTGCAGTGATCTGCAAGCCTCTGGCAAGAGCAGAGAGAAAGAAAACACAGATGTGTGCACATTACACACAACACACACACACATTTGAATAAAAGGTCAAATAGCTTTATCAATAACTGTGGAAAATGTGTTTTGTGAGAAGAAGGAGCAGCTGATCTGACAGTGGCCACCGCCCTGATGAATAACCGCCAGGAGAATCAATAGGAAAGAGGAGTTGAGGTGGAGTGGGGGAACATTTTGTCATCCAACGGTACACTCCAATATCTAAGCTCATCCATCAAAAGCAGCAATGGCACTTCGTCCTCTGCTTTAATTGAAAGCACACTGAAACAAGTTATTTACATGACGGGATGGATTTGAACGGGTGCACGTCAACTGGCAGCTTTGCTGTTATGTGCTTGCTAAATGTTTGTTTCATGAGCTTCGAGCGGACGCTTCACTGTCTGTAAGCATGGTTGACTGTCAGCTAACAATGAAAATGCAGACAAATAGTCTAACATCAAGTGTAACACAAAGACTGTTTTCAGTTTGGTTTTTAATAGGTGTATGTATGTCTCCCATATATTCATTATAACTATCAAAAAGCTGCCTTCGGGAAACAGCAATGTTCAAAATCCTGTCAAATGGGTCACTATAAAACAGCAAAGTATATTTGAAAAATGTGCATAATTTGAAATCCCAAAAACCTCCTCATCTCTTCACTTAAAACAACAAACCACAGTCTTGTGGTTTAAAAGGCAACCAGTCAACTTTTTTAATGTTCATTTTCAAATATGTCCACTGTTTCTTTTTTCCACCCTTTGGCAGTGTATAGGAATGAAATTTAAGTTGGCTCTGTTTGGTATTAAAGATGCTATAGGGTTTTAATTCAATTTGAATTTACATACCCTACGATTTAAAAGACACCCTACTGTGAATTTATTTCTGACTTTCAATTAGTCTGGGCTTTTGGCTTCCATGCTGCATCCAGCTTTGAATATAAACTCGGTGAATATTAAATTTTGGATGTGTGCCTTTAGTTGTGCATGATCTCTTCTGTACTTATCACATAATGTAGGTCATTAACTTTGATTCTGTTCTAATCAAATCACACTTATAATTGTGTAGCAGTAACCAGACTGTTGCATTTCTCTGAAAAGTTTGCTCTCAGTAGTTGTACAATCAATAACATACAGCTAATTTCTTCTCCTTTGGGTCCATTCCATAAAGTGAGTATCAGATGTTTTTGGTGTTAGTTTCTTGTTTTAAAAAAAATTCTCACATCTCAGCCTTACCAGTTAATACTTCTTCACATCTTGAGCTTAGTACATACTTGGTCACATAGCTAAAATATGAGTAGAGTTATCCAGTCAAATAAGTAAAAACAACCTTATATATGTCAGCTTCAGTATGTACAGTGGGCAGGAAAGCCAACATTTTTCCAAAACCCAGTCATAATCACCCATTTCAAAGTTGTGGGAGGTCTAAGCAAGTGATGTACCCCTCTGTATCATATTTGACCTGGGTGACCCAGTCTGAACTCCAGATGCTACTGTGTGTCACCATGTCACAACCAGAGCCAAAAAGGCCAGGGGGAGGAGAGCCTGTCTGCCTGGAAGCCAGTTAACATCTGTCGAGCATATTCACATGTGTAGCAGACATACAGAGAGACTCTTCAGACCACACTGAGTTTACACTACACAGGATCCAGCGCCATAGAGACCGAAAATGTTGGAACCAAAACAGAGACTGTTTTTAGAGTTTCAGCAGACACAGCCAAGGCCAGAGAAGCTACGCCAACACTCATTCACACTATATGAAACCCAATTTTCCCCCAAAAAGCAAAACTGATTTTTTTTTTTATTCCTGGTTCCATAAATATGAATTGCCAACTGATTTATATACAATATTCAAGCAAATGGCTTGTTCTTACAATCCTGTGTTGTGAACATGTTTAGCTGGCACAGGCCATATTATGAGAAAGTGAGGATTGGGATAGTTAAACAGAAGAGCCAGACTTGCCTATTAGCAGGGGGTCTAAAGGGAAAAGGGTCATAGTTTTACTCTTCTTTCTTTCCTTTTATGCTTCCAAGCCAATTAAATAAAGCATGGGTTGAAATATTCCACAGCTTTGGCCTTTTGGAAGCTAGTATTTATAGATAAAACAGATGCTTCTGGCAAATATAAAGGACTGAAATTTACATCCACTTCATTCCAAAATTTTCTAAATACTCTTTCCGGTTATTGTCTGCATCCACACTGGGTCCTGGATTGGGAATGTGATGGGAAACCACAGTGAAGCAGGCCAGCCAAGTTCAACAAGGAGTTCAAGGCTAAATCGATGCATATTTCCCTTTTAGTGGTGATAAGTCTAGCCAAATGTACACTCTTTCCCCTGCACAGAATCTCAGCCTAAATTAAATAGTGATTAGAGGAGTCTCTTCCATTGGTGGGTAAAATTTCACAAAAGATAATTTGCCTGCTTTGCTAACCCGCAAACTCATAAGGCTGAATTTCTTACTGCATGCCCAAATTCATTATCTAAGTTTTAGCAGGGTATGGCTACGTGCCACTGTTTGTCTAAGGGTGCTGCACTCGAAGGCATCTGCAGACTACATGAGAAAACCTTGGCCAGTTCTTCTGAATATATTTTTGCTTAAGTGACCAGGTATACTTTCTCTACAGTAAGAGCTCGAAAGCTATGTTGGCTTGTTTCAGCTCTGTACATGTGTTAATGCTGAGGAGGTTCATTCATTTTAGCAGCACATTTGATAGTATGTTGACATGTGATATTCTGGCCAACTCTGCATCCCCCATAGGCCAGTGAGCATTGTTCTGGTTTTAGTAACCTCTGGAGTTCACGGTATGTTTGAACATGCTGTCCAGCCAACATCTTTAAACAATAAAACCACTGTCTGTACAAATTCACTACTGCAACTACTTGTCTGAAAAACTGAATGTTCACTTGCTTAGTAAATACTTTTTTTATGCTTTAAGCACTTATTTACATGAGGTAAAAAGAAAATGCTGATTTTCTAAAGAATTTGGAGAACTGAAAAATGAGAGCCAATGTTTGGAGGATATCTGCACTCATCATCGAAACACATTTGCTTGGCCTCAGGGTTTGTGGGGTAAATGAGCCTTGACGATTATTTTCATAAAAAGCAATAAAGACCAGTAATTATAAAAATGCCAATAAGAATTCATCTTTGAAAAATCTATAAAGCTATTAAGTCTGTAATTAAAAAGATGAGCGGCTAAGTCTGAGAAAATTGCATTTTCCTGCACAAGCGACTGTGAAGCCTCATCTCATGTTTGTTTTGCAAATTCCTCAACAAAAACATTAACTTGGAAATATTAATCTGATCTGTGGTATTGATAGGAATGTCCCATTAAAGGCAGAGGCCTGTACTTCATACACATACGCTTCATTAGCTACACCTCGGTTGCAGATCTAAAGGGTCATTAAGCCTCCATCTTGACAATTACACACATACCAACAGAGATACAACTGCTCACAGAGAGGAATACAAAAAAAAACAGTCACTGTACTGTACTGTGTAAAAGTTGTCCTTCCCCATTAAATATAGTCTCGGTAATAAGCAAGTCAACACCTAACCACCTTTTTGTCTGTGTTCATATAGACAGATGGATAGGAAATCAAAGGAAAAATTTGAACCCTTGAGCAACACAGTGAGGTGATACATAGGCTCTCATATGTGGTGGAAAGCTCCCAATAGACCTGCTCTTTTTTACGTATAAAAATATATAAGTGATACACTTTGGAAGCACTTATCAACCAAGATGCTGGAGTAATATGTGACCACCATCATTAAAACAACAAATGAGGGAGTATCCATTTGAAAGAATGGCGTTACCAGTGGTTTGCATCTTAAGGTAAGCCCTCAGTATTTTCATTTATGAAGAAGTCTCTTGATTGTAGACAATAAAAGACTGAACCTAATTGAGATTGTTCTTTAATAGGTTAAATGTTGGGAAAAAGTTTTTCTTTACCAAGTAAAGAATTCTGTGATCTTGCTAGTATACAGTCCCCCTAAAAGCAGTGAAAAAGCAGGGCCAGTGAATATTTTTTACTGTGCACTGAAGACATTTGTGTGTGAGATCGAAAGATGGCTATGAGAAGAGAGGGCAGAATTTCAGCTTTTATTCCCTGGTATTTACATCTAGATATGTTAAACAACATAGAACATAACACATTTTTTTAATCAAACCATCAAGTTGTTCAAATGAGCAAAAAAATATTAGCGCATGACAATGCTCTGGCGTTTCTTGATTGACTGAACACAAACACCACAGCATTGTCTATGGATGAAAAAGCCTGATCAGAAGCATTTTGAAAATACTGGGCATAGCCAGTGCCTCAAATTGGAATGTTTGGACCAAGGAAACCACCAAAGTACTGAGCAACATGCATCAAACTGGTTGAGGAAACCAACAACAACAAAGGGTGAAAGCTGAGGAGAAAACCCCCTAAACAATAGTCTGTAATATCATGAAGAACCTCTAAAGAACAGAGCTGAAAATATCACAGTCCACATTTCAAAGGAGACTTGAAGAAAAATAATGCAGAAGTCATACTGTAAGATGCAAACCACTGATCAGCAGTAAAAATCAGAAAGCCAGATTGAAATTTGAAAAAAGCTCAACGTAAGAGCGATGAGACAAATATTAACCTCAATCAAAGTCATGAAAAGGCCAAACTGTGGGGAATGAAGGGATTTGATCATCCGTGAAGCATGGTGGCAGTTGTATCATTGTGTTCATGGCTTGAGATTGCATGGCTGCTTCTGGAAAATTCTGTTATTTTATTAATGATGTAACTCATGATGGTAGTAGCATGTTACAAAAAATGCATTTAAACTAAGGAAGTTGGAAGTCAATCACCAGATCTTAACCCAAACGGAACATGCATTCCACCCCCTGAAGCAAAGACTGAAGTCAAAAATCCTGCAAAAGAGGCTACAACTAAAGATGCTGTGGTAAAAGACTGGAAAGGCATAACGCCTGAAGAAACAAGGATTCTGATGGAATCTGTGGGTCGTAGGCTTGATGTAGTTAAGCAAGCAAGGGATATGCAGTCAAATATGAAATATTTTTAACTTTAATTTTGTTAAAAACTTTCTGTTGTGATAGTTACCCTCACCTGAAAAACTGGGCGGTTTGACACAGAATGAGTTATGTTCTATGTTGTTTAACATACCTGGATGTAAATACCAGGGAATAAAATCTGAAACTCTGATCTCTCTTCTGAAATCCATCTTTTGATCTCACACACAAATATCTTCAGTGCATAGCAAAACAAATTAATTGGCCTTACTGTTAAAATGTGTTCAGAGAGGACTAAAAAAAGCACCATCAGCTTCTCCCTTGCATTTTCCCCAAGAGGTTATCACAGTGGATGGGTCCGCCTCGGTAATTTGACACAGGTTTTACACCAGATGCCTTTCCTGATGCAACACTCCCCTGGTGGTATATTCCATATTCCTAACACTGTACCAAATTTTTGAGATGGACAGTCCTAATGTTTATGCTGGGGACCTGGGGTTTGTCTATTATTGTTTCAGTGATTACTGATATGAATGCTTTACACAGTGTTTCCACTTGTAGGAAAAACAAAAATCTAATAAACAGTACAGTATAATGAATTGGCTATACTGGAGTTACAAGAAGTCTTACAAGGTCAGATCTGAATTATAAATGTTTACTTTTCGTTTTCCAGAACTCTGAATAATGTTCCTCTCTCATTGCCAACCTGTACAATGTCTTGTTTGAATGGAGTGTGCTTGTGTGTGTGTACATCTCCCTCTCATCCTAATGTTTTGATCCAGGGTGTGTGTTCGCAGTGGACATTAGGCAATCTCTCAAACCAGTAATGGGCTTTGATTCCCCAGGGTTGCAGTGAGATGGCCACTTCTTACATTAGCCAGTCAGGTATGACAGCGCCACAGCTTGCCTTCCCCTCGGCCAGGCAGGATAAATAATAAATGAAAGTGGTATTTCAGTCCTCCAAATCATCCGCAGGGTCAAGACTCCCTTCTCGCAGTGAACTTTGTAAGATGCGCCGAAGCGCAGCGAGATGCTAAAGGTTAGCGTCTCGGACAAGACAATCGTGCATTCGGCCTGCAAGCACAAGTAGTTTATAAACATCCACCACAAAATCCACCCCCCTAGTTGTTGGTGAGGACCTTCTTTTCCTGCTCCCTGTCTCCTCACTCTACCTCTGTGGAAGGATGGGGAGACACACGAAGAGGAAAAGTTAGCATTCTCACAGAGCATACATCTGCTGCTAAGCTGGCATTTTGTATTGATTTTTCCTGAAGCCTGTAATTTTGAAAGCTTGTAACAGAAGATGAAGTAAATATCATTTTATTTGCTCAAATGGTTTCAGATTGGATTGGATTGAGATGAAAATGGTGGAGACAGGCAAATCTAGATGAGAAAGCAGCAATTTCACATAATTGTCTTCAGACCTGGTGCCAGAATATATTACCGCTGTTCTGAAACTGTCAAATCAAAGACCTAGAAATGGACTGGAGTAAGTGAAGGCACTTATTCTTCAAGTCTTTGACATGTTTTACTCTCTGCTGACAATGTTCAATGTGATGTGGTTGCATTTATCCCTTTGTGAAGAGTTCCCTTACTTCAACTTAAAGTATCAGTTACTCCAATGCAAATTATATCCTTGACACTTACAAAGAGTATGTCAGTCCTGGTATGTAGTGGACTCTGAAGACAAAGCATGTCAGATTAGGGTTAGATCAGTTTGTGTCTTTAAACAAAAAAAAAAACCCTTACGGACTAAAACTAGGTCATATCACTACCATATTTACACGTATCCCTAAAACAATAAATTGTTTCTTAACTTTTTCTCATGTTGTTATATTTCATCTCAGCAAAACTGACTTCCAAAGTGCGACCTTTCACAAATCTCCCTCTGTGCCAGCAAGTGGCAGAGCTGAGTTAATGACTACTGTTTATAACCCCATCTCAGACAGCCATTCGGTTCATTTTTCTATTTACCCTGGAAGGTGAAGTTAACCTTCTTCAGCTCATTGTAGCCAGAGGAGAATGGCAGAGATTAGTGTATTGGTCATGGTGAAGTGAGCATAAAGTACATGACAGGACTCAACTGCATGGACAAATATGGTTGTTCCGTACAAGGTAGCTGCAACTAGACTTAAGAATGTATTTATTTATTTTTGTCTTACAGGATTTAAAATAATGTATACTTTCATGAGGTATAAAAACCTGAATACATTTCATCCACTAAAACAAGTAAATCTTTTTTTCTGCCTGTTGTTATATTACCTGACAACAGCACTCATCTCCTCCAGAGTTTTCCTTTTCTGCCTGTCTTCATTCCATCCATCCTTGTGTTCATCTATCCATCAATCAAGTGGGCTACTCAAGCCAGAAACTCATCAGAACAAAGCAATCAGCTTTGTGCGTCAGTCCTCTTTTCATTAAAGGCACATACAAACCACCGTGCACAAAGTGTGCACGTCTGTGTACGTGTTTGAGTGTGTGCAGCACGAGTGCTTATTTGACGAGGTCAGCTAATTATTTGGCCAGACTAATGAAGGTCAGTGTGTTTATCTGTCTTTGTGCTGATGGTCTGTACCTGATTGAGATAAGTACTCCTCTTCAACCTTGCTGTCATTTGTCATTTTGATTATGGGACCTTAAGGAATTGAACAGCGCACCTTTATTTAAGATGTCTCATACTTACCTTCATATATTCTTTAGCATTATTTTTTTCTTTGCATTCCATGTCATAACATCTCTGTATATGAACTGCTGAAGGGGTCACAATGTTAAATTGTACAATTTAAAAGCATGGACAATGGAGATACTCACATTATTCTCATAATAAAATGCTGTAAAAGTTACTCTCTTCAAGCATACACTTGTATGCTAAATGGAATTCACCACTAGATTTTTGGCTGTGTCTACTGGTCGTACCATTTTCTTGTCACTCATGAAATGAAGTACATTGTCATGAACATCCAATAGAGAGATCTAAAATACATGGTCTGCAATTATCTATAATGAAAAGGAACTCTGATGCCAAAGGTATTGTCCATATATATACAGGCTTGTCACAATTGAAAATGTGTGCACAGAATGGTGCTATTATCATGATGGATGGACCCAACCAAATTAGGTAGATTTGATAATAACTTAAATTACACATCCACTTACCTGGATGCTTAATGAACTGAAAGCGACATTGTCTATTATTCTTGTATCATGCATGATTAGCATTCTGTATGAATATGTCTTGGCTGCCTTAGCTGTCGCTCATTCCAAATCATATGCCAATGTATGCGTGAGTACTGGGTTATTGTAACAAACACAGAGGAGATCGTGACTCTGTCAGTACCAGCCATTTAGCGAAGGACAACTGTAACTGAAAAGTTCCATTACAAATTAGATATCCAGTGTTCACCAGTGTGGAAAAAAAGGGAGGAAAATGTTCCAGAGTGATTACCATCTTGTGGCAAACTAAATTTGAAAATATATACAGTAGCTAGTACATGAGCTTTTTATTTATCCTAGTATGTACATGTAAATATAAGGCACTTCTTTTTATAAAGTGCATAATAAGAGTAGAGTTTTCAGTCAAACCACTGTAAAATGCATTATGGCAACCAGTCAAATTGCACACAGACTAAAGGTGTGCTTAACTAAACTTATAATCAAATCTTTGATTGTGATGCACCACTGACAAAACAAACAGAAGAAGAAATACAGCGGGGTCCATATATCATATGGTGGAAATGTTTTTCTTAATGTATAGGAAACCACACAATTAAGTATGATGCAATAAAGCTTACAAATGTTTGTCCTGTGGATTAAATCTGCTTACTTTTTACTATCCCTGCTGAGCCAACACACCCATTCTCTTCTCTCTTGCACCTTTTGTTTTGGGAAGTAACCCTGTTAAATGCATCACCTGTTCATGTCATGTTGAATTAAGAGGTTTGGCAATCTGCAAGAAACTGTGTCTACAAACTGTGGAGCAATTTCAGAATAATGTTCCTCAGTGTAAAACTGCAACGACTCTGTGGTCAAATGAACTGAAATATGAAATATTTTTTTGGAAATCATTGACGATCCATCCTTCAGAGTAAAGTGGTGAGGGACCATCTGGCTTGTTATCAATGCTTAGATTAAAATCCTGCATCTCTGATGGTATGGGGTGCATTAGCACCTTTGATACTGGCAACTTGCACATCTGGAATAGTACCATCAATGTTGAAAGGTATATACAGGTTTTAGAACAACATATGCTCTCTTCCAGATGATGCCTTTTTCAGGTAAGGCCTTGCATCTTTCAGCAAGACAATGTTGAAATGCCTACTGCAGCTATTACAACACCATGGTTTTGTAGCAGAAGAGTCTGGGTGCTGGACTCAGTCAGGTCTTCACCAACTGAAAACATGTAGCGCATCATGAAACACCAATTGCTTTCGGTTAGTGAAGCCCCAGGACTGTTGAACAAGTGAAATCCTACATCAGAGGAGAATTAGACAGCATTCCACTCCCCAAGGTCCAGCAGCTGGTCTCATCAGTGCTCAGACATTTATGGACTGTTGTTAAAAGAAGAAGAGATGCTCCACACTGGTAAACATGGCCATGTCCCAACTTTGAGATGTGTTGCTGTCATCAAACTCAAGATGATATTTTTTTAATGAAATAGTAAAATGTTTCACTTTCAACATTTGGTATGTTTTATGTGTGTGTGTTTTTTTTTTGTGAATAAAACATTGGTTTATTGTCAGATTTGGAGGTGTCCAGCCAAAATAACTTCATTAACTATTGAGGGGAACTTGTGACCACTTGTCTCGGTTTGGTTAGTATATGATGCTAAAATCATAGCCTGGCTGCAAAATACAAGCCAGATTGGATTCTGAAAGACAAAAACAGTCTAACATTTCTACATGTAAATCTTCATGTTAACTAAAATGTCCTCCCACAGAAAATGTTTCCTCAGTCAGAAAGTGATCTGATATATCCAAACACAATTTTTGAAGCCTTAAATATCTCACACAATTATCTTTCAAGCTTTTCAGTGCTCCCTCCTTGGTTGGCTTCTAAATGGTGTATACACCATGATAAGCCTACTAATGTTAAATCATTACCAAATTAGTCTACAAGATTTAAGACAGAAAGCAAATAAGCAGTTTTACTAGAGTGCTTCATACGGTCATGCTGTATTGACACGTCACTGAGCCACAGTGTGAACTTTTTATAAGAAATTTAAACTTCATAGAAATACAGGGTTTCTGGCTGTGCTTATATACAACTATATTCTTGGCACTAGACAATTATAAAAAAAAAATAGGCAGAAATAATTTGTCTTACCTAGAGGAGACCCCAGAGTAGATCCAGGACACACTGAAGAGATTATATCTCTCAGCTGGCTTGGGAATGCCTCGACGTCCCCACTGGAAGAGTTTGAGGAGGTGGCCGGGGAAAGTGAGGTCTGGGCGTCTCTGCCTTGTCTGCTGCCACCGTAACCCCACCTGGCAGAACATGGATGGATGGATGGAATCTCAACACATTATTAGCTACTGTCAAATCTAAATTGTGTGTGCTGTGCACTTTCTCTAATTATGCTGCATACATATTCTGATAGATAGATAGATAGAAAACTAGTCTTTTTTCAACTGTCATTGTGGAAACCATTTCACCTGACTTCGAATTCTTATTGCACATACCCAAATGCTCATCTTTTCTAAAAAAAATAATGATAGTCTTTTAGGCAAAATGTGTCTTTTATTGTGACAGTTAAAAAATATCTGAAGAGGAATTGCTCCACACATTTCTTCTCAATCTGTGCTATAGTCTCTGTCGGGCTACCTCTGCAAGCCCCAGTTCCTAGGCCTCAGCATCTCTAACAAGCAGCGGATACAGCGCTGGATTACTGTAGGCGTTAAATCGATAGCTGCTGGTCTCCCAGGCACAGCTATAGATTATGAATCAGTGTTGGTGAACAGAGCGCCATGGTGGCGAAAGGGAGTAAGGAGACAGAGAGGGGCAGAGAGAGAGAGAGAGAGAGAGCGCGCACGAGCGAGAAGAAGATGAGGGGGAAATACTGATTGGTTGACATCAAAATGACGCACAGTGGTGTCATTTGATCAAAATATACTGCCTTTGAATGACAATTGTAAATTGTCCTTTGTATTTTTGTAACATGGGTATAAATATATATTTGACAGGAAATAAATAATTATGGATTGTATGTATCAAGTTTCACTCTGCCACTTCAGAACAGAGAATTTAATATCACATACACAGAACTGAGCCATACTATGAGGAAATCAGGAATTTGACTCATAATTGAAAGTAAAAACCGAATTTGGGGGAAAAAACATTGATTTAACCTTTGCCTTTCTAAGATCTGTATAATGAGTACATTCTCTATTTCATGGAGTTCTCCACACACTTAGAACAACTGCAACAGTAATTTGTAATTTAACACAGAAATAGAGAAGACATGAGGTTTTCTGAACAATCCTACCAATATCTATATAACTGATCTATGGCCACAGAGCCCATTAACCTGGTTGAACCTGGTAATCTCTGCAGCGAGCTCCAGTGTTTCCAGCCTTCAGTTTAATTCAAGGCCCTCTGAGTCCTGTTTACAGATGGTATCTAAGTGGCTTGATTCAACTGCCAATGAATATTGGCATGTGCCTACACCCCATAGACCCTGCTATTAGGGGTGGAGACCACAGGGTTAGCCAAACACAAACTGAACATGACATCTCCCTTGCGTCTACAAGTTCAACACACCACCATTTACGCACATACACACCTGAATTTCAGCATTTGTAGAAAAAAGCTAAAAGACAATTCAAATTTAAGTTAGAAATACACAAGCATGTATTTAGTGCTCCAAAAATTTGATAAAATATATATGTGTGTGTGTGTGTGTGTTCACATGTAAACACATACAAGCAAATACCACTCAAACGCATAAACAACAACCTTGCTATAGGGCAGGTTGCAAGACCCATACTGCCCCCTGGCTCGCCTTGCCTCTCTGTGTTTGTTGAGCAGCACAGACGCCCGAGGAATAACTTGTCTCCCACCACAGATTCAGGATCAGATTACCCTGGACCAGCTTCCTAACCTTAACCATTAGAAGGATAAAAAATATCTGTTCTAGGATCAGTGGCTGGGGGGATGGAGATGATATTGAGGAGCTGTCAGAGGTGACTGAGTTCAGGGTCAGGCCCTCGGGAGCCGTGGGATGGGGAAAAAGGTCCACCCAGGCTACTGTAGAGCAGGACTTGAGTTAGAGTGAAAAAGAGAGGGCTGTGTGTGTGTGAGAAAGAGATGCTTTGATACTTACAGTGAAGTAATTAAAAAATGTCTAGCTAATGTTTTTGGCTCTGACACAGAGGAAAGGGACTCATTGGCGTTAACCAACCTGACTTCAGGAGTCATAATAATGATAAGTTAGTTAAGGCATTAAAGTCATTAGAATATTAATAACCCATTATCTTAAGCTGTTAATTACACCTCAGGTTGTCCAAATAGCTTGTAAAGTATCAAATTAATGCAATGCTATTCTAAAGCACACAGTGGTTGATAAGTGTTCTCTCTGTGGATAATTGTAGAGTGGACACAGTGTTAACTGTTAGCTGCAGAGTCTGGTAGCTACGAGCCACCAGCTGTGTCTGAATGACTGACTCTCGGAAGTGGCTGCTGCTCTAGTACTGAGCTGTCAAGGTCAGTTGGGACACGCACACACTTTTGCCCATGCACATACACTTGCTCCCAGATGCACACACATACATACACATACATACACCCAGTACCAGAATGATTAATCTGTCAATCAATGCTCCTATTTCCTGCGGTGAGTCCTCCTCTTTTCCCTGCAAGGTTCCTGTGAACAGAACCGAGAGCTTGCAAGATTGGTGTGCGTGTGTCACTTTTTCATCATCTGTGTTTGATTTGTGCAATCAGAGCCCATTCAAAACATTTTCCACACAATACTGGTGTAGCACAGTTGAAATGCAGAACATTGCTTTGTGGTATCCAATCTCCTTATTCTACATTGCCACCGTACACAACAGTAAGTTTTCATGGCCTATCTATTTCACTGCAAGCTGGTCTGATGATGGCAGTCAGGAGAGAGCTGGCTGTCAAAAGGGCTCCTGACTGCTGAAGCCATTTGGTAGAAATGGAATGACAAAAGATGCACAAAACACAGTAGGAGATATTGTGAAAGACATGCATACTATGGAATAGCAAAAAGACTGGTTCTCACGCTGTTTGAATGTCTTGTGAAATGCAAAATTCTGCATCTAAGCAACAGTGTCTTCGCTGAAGGTAACTTAAACCACATGTGTACTATGTGGCACTAGATAGAAAAACATATTCAATCCAAATCCAGAATATGATCTTAAAACAAATATAAAATAGAATAATTAACTATTTCTGATTTCATCCAACACCTGTAGTATTTGTGAGCAGCAAGAAACTGACCTATACATTATTATCATTTACCACAGACTGTACATTAAAGATGGATGTAGGTACTGTGATGTCACTCACTGGTAAGTCAAGTTCCCTTGTGAAGCCCAGAGGTGACAACTTGATAAAAGTGAACGTCACAAGCAAAAGGTAAGTTTGATTGAGAAACCAAAGGACACTACATGTCCATACCTTGGCAGCTTGTGAGTCATAAAGCAGGCCTAACTTAAAACATAGACTGATTTATTGTTTTTTTTATTGTAATGAGTTATGAGATGATTATGCTAAGTGAAATCACTAGAAAGACTGGGAATCAGCAACTAGGGCGATAAACTCATCTGAAAACTGTGTTTTCCCACAGACTACCACAAAGTCTTTTAGCAATCAGAGGAGCCCCCTTCTGCTGGACATTAGAAAGGATGCAGGTTAAAGACACATAAATGACCACATCGGCTTAACTTTTCAGATATGACAATTATAAATACATTAAAAACTGAAAAATGAGAGCAACCAATAACTTTGGCCATAAGTAAATTTCAATAGTATAATTTACATCTCAGTTGCATGCATTTAATTTAATTTTCAGTTCCAGCTTTGAAAGATGAGTCATGATGTCATATTGACTGTATTTGGAATATTTAATTAATATTTCCATAAAACTGGAATGATCATTTCTCTATAAGAAGATGCTCAGTTTGATAATGACTTACTCTGATCACATTTTTTTCAATTTATATTCTCTCATTAAGTGAACATATTAAAATGCTAAATGAATATCATTAAACTTGTAGCTTTCAGATTTAATGAAGATTATACAAGCATATACATCTAATTAACTGCAGCATTTAGAATGTATTTTTTCAATGACTTTAATTATTTCTTGTAAATGGATTTTTTCACTTTTTTAGCAAACTTTGCATGAGATATGATGATGGTCGTCTCAGAATATTAAAGTCTCTCTTTATGTTGTTTATTATACTTATGTTCTTCTTAATGTTATAGCACAATCAGATTTACAGCCCTGTCTTGTAAACCACCAATGCTAGTGAACATGATTACAACTGGTACTACTTCTCACAACCATTACAACTATTTCAGAAACCCCTGCTTTTACTACAGTAAGACTACTATAAAAATGTGGGCTGTCTGGCACCAGTCTAACCAACTTAATCTAGCTATATGTGCAGTATACTGGAATTATACTTCATATTTCATTTTATCATATTTCTAAAGATGCCCAAAGAACATGGTGTTCAGTAAATGCTTGTACTGTTACTATTTATAACTAATCACCTCTTCTCTTTCTTTGTCATGCCCCTCTGCTCTCATTCCTTCTCCCCATCACTTAATTTTCTCGACCACCCACTGCCTTGCCAGTGCTAATTGCAAAGGACCAGTCTAGTTGAGGGGGGAAAAGTTGGAAAATGGGGGACAAAGCCCATTAGTGCTTTATTGGGTGTGGTAAAAGAGTTAGCCTTATTCTATGTGATCCAATCTGAGTCAATCACATTGGGAAAATTGGATTCCTGAATAAGGAAATCCCACGAGGGAGGTTAGGCTGTCCATCTGGATCAGCAGAAGACACTTCTTCTTCTCTTCCTTTCCTCTGTCTTTCATTCTCTCCACTGAGGCACTGCGCTTGGTGAGATTCTGTTCTCACTTTAGTGAACCAATAGGGCCATAATAAGTATTGATTAAGCTATTAGCCAACATTACCCAGGCACTGGCAGAGACTGTGTTTAGAATCAGCACCTTAGGAGTCTGTCACACTGTGTCACACACACGTACACAAGGACACGCACACACAGTTTTGAGAAGCTGATTGGGTGTGCTGTCAGGTTAGTTAGTTACTGAGGCGACTAAACTACTATTCTCTTATCTATTTCCCTCTGTCTCCCACTGCACATCTTTTACCTCTCTATCTATCCCTGTAACTGAACTCCAATCAAGTAAGGCCACAGTCCAGAATACATGGTGTTTCAATGAGATGGGTGTGAGTACAACGCACACACACATGTGAGGAATCAGATAAAAGAGGATTGATTACAAAGGACAAGGTCATAGTGAGGAGTGACACAGGTTTGCAGCCAAGCTTTCAAACTCAAGCAGCACATATACACCTACAAGTATACATCACACACGCACACACATGCACAGACACACACACACACACAAGCAGAAAAGAAATGTGGTCAAATATTTTTTTGGATGCAGATGATAATATCAGGGTCCAGTTGCAACACTAACAAGTCTATGTTCAAGACGGAAGGTGACTTCTGGAAAGAGACATTTATTGTGCGCCTTTAATTACTTGATTGTTCAGGCTTCACTTTAGTCAAGAAATAGAACAAATAAAGTTGTAGGGAGATATACAAGCATTAGAATTAGCTGCCGCCTTAACTCTACAACACAATGTTTTGAATATATTTTCCAAGAAGTCATCTGATTGAGTGATTTCCAATACATTGTCAGGACAAATTACCTCCTGTTAATAAGATCCTTGGTGGAAGCAGAGGACGACCACTCAGAAAGGGGGAAAGGAAACGACAAGTATTAATTTGGGATTTTTCACAAACTGACACTCTAGTCTCCATTGTCAGGCCCTGGGGCTGTGTCACTTCTCACCCATGCTCACACAAACACACACAGACACACACACATGCACACACACCCTTCAGTCTCTCTCTGTTGCTCCCTATCCCTCAGTTCCTCCCTCCTCCTTCCTCCTGATCATGGAAGAAATTCTGTGGCGTAGCAATTACCTAAGTCTTTTATCAGTCATTTCAAAGGAGGAAAATTAGAGCAATTGTGTCAGGATGGTCATATGGGCAGAAATTGCACACTTATTGGGTGCACTTACGCCTGTGACTCCGCTCCCTGCACTGATGGGGTCCATTGTTAAGGGACGGTGCCTTCAAGGCCGCTGATTGGGGCTGAGAGCAGATGCAAACCCCCCCCCCCCCCCCCCCCTTCACACTTC